>CANYLF011428881.1:0-11442 GCA_948193215.1 Bocquillonia castaneifolia | reverse complement strand
TATTACTATTTACTATTATTAAATTAATTAATCTTGCCACTCCTCTCCACCTCCAATAGCCACTTGTCATCCACCTAGCATCATGTGGACACTTGTCCACATCTAGAACTACTTTTCCTACACCACCCCTCAAACAAAATACTATCTCCCAATTAAACCTTAACTCTTATTTCTGTTACAATTAGCTCCCTCAACTTTCCTTACAATCTAGTCCATCAACTAATCCAATTCCCACAAACCTTATTTCACATAATATATTTTACCACATCTTATGCAATGTATTACACACAATTATGTATCTAAAGACATACCTAGTGAGATGATTTAACATACTTAAAGGCATAATTAATCCATAATTAATTATGGCCGTTACATCTGTAGGTCATGATGTGCCTCGAGATGACCATCTCATGTCCCCCTACTGGTGGGTGGGGAATCCGTTCCCGGGTTATTACTCTAACGCGTCTGGCCCGCCCTCTAGGCACCTTTGGAAGATAGGGAGTGTGACAACGTACATGCTTCCCTTTACTCCATAGGACCTTTTCATCTGTTGCAGGGTTTGGTAACCCGAAATTGACTTGGCTTTGCTGAAAGGCCTCATCTCTAAAAGCCCGGCTCACCCTTCTCGTAGTAAGATTCCAGATCTCACCTCGCTCTTATAACGTGCTATGTTTCCCCTCTTAATTCCCAAGTAAAGGGTGAGTTTCATGTGTCAGTTTATGGATCATGGTCTCACACACTAATCCTTATAGGTGCCCATAGTAGGTCGGCAGCCCTACCTAAACCAATCATCATATTGGTCCCTAGGCCCCATTGCTGGAAAGACTCAGCTTTAAAACTGTACGTGGAGCTTTCGCCTCATACGGCTCCTCTAGGGATGAAGGTAGGCCCAGCCCCGGCTTATGTAGTTAAGGTTGTTGTACACGACCTCATAAAAAAATGAAAAAAATGGAAGTATATAATAGAATTTGAATTATTTTTCAGTGTAGTCTCTGAGACCCCCTTTAGATCATTATAAAAGTAAGGGAGTCCCTGGGCTAGAGTACCCATTAGCTTCAAAATCCGCTATAATATAATAGAGGGAATTCCACCCCATATTTGCTCCAATAGTTCTACAATTTCATTGCCCTGCTGCTGATGGTGGATGAGATATTTCTGTTTGTTGTTCCGCATGAGGATTGAGTGGTAAGGCTGGTTATTGAGGATTTTTTTGGATCCATTCTCAAAATATCGGGCCGCCCCTCCAATTCGCTCCCGATGCCATTAGGCATTACCTCAATGCTGGAACTGGAAATCTGAGAGTCCATAAACATCATTGCCATGGCTTCAGTTTTACTGAAAAGAATGGAAAGAATATAACCTACTATCCATAGCAGATCCCATAAATAATCTACATCAAAAAATGAGAGTTGTTTCAGAGTGGGCTTATATAAAAAAAAAAGTATGAAACATACAAGATGTAATGGGACCGTTTAGAGGAAGCCAGTAAAAATGCAGAAGAAGATAATAAAAAAATAGAATATGATTCGGGTTTCCATTCAACTCTCTGATATTAAATTGTTCTTGTTATGTTCTCTTAGAGGGACTCTATTCAAATAAAGGGGTCCGTGGAACCGGGGAAATTGAAAATAGTATGGGAGACAGGGGAACTCAAAAATATAAGAGAGGGGAGGAGAGGATGAGCCTCCCGTACTGCTGCTTTTTTTATATGAAAATTGTGTGAATTTTTTTAGCGGTAGCTATCCTGCATTATACTTGAACTGAACTGTAATTCCACCTCCATTTTTTTATTTTTTTATTTATAGCATCATTCCTTTCAAAAAAAAATGTAAGAGAGGCAATGCCAATTGTTGACCTCCTTTTTTTGTTTGAAGTCAATGAATTCCTCTTTCTTTTACACAATTTTAGTTGGAAATACTTTAAGCGCTTATTGATACTTCTTAAGTTGAGGAGGTTTTAGGTTTCACCTTTACCCTTAGGCTTTTTCTTCTTGTGTAGTTAAAGATAGAACTTGTACTTTTGAATGTACGAATTCTATAGAAAAGCTAGTATCTCGTTAGCATTACAACAAGATGAATAGAGAGAGAGATACTGGAATACTCGGGGAAGGAGTGTTCTCTCAAAGTGTTTTACGCTTTTGCCTTGTATCTTCCTTATGTCGGTTGTCAATTGATTGAAATAATTTTTTTTTTGAACCGAGTACCCTTAACTCCAAGTTTCTGTTCCAAACAAAAAAAAAATTTACAATTCGAACTAAAATCATATATCTCGCTCCTCGTACCTTTACAGGAGACCCTATTTGCTTAGTTTAGTAAGTGAATAATAAATGAGAAATAGCCCTATTTGCTTAGTTTAGTAAGTGAAGAATAAATGAGAAATAGAGTTCTCTTTTTTGCTATATCTATAAAGCTTACTACTATAGATAACAATTTGTTAACTAAATAGGTCAAGCAGCTATGCCTCTACTTCAATTAAAGCTCGCTCAGTGTCCAGAATCGGGACCTGGGTGGACCATGGTAACACGGCGAGTCACTTACTCATGAGATCCAGCCTTGCCTCCCATGCTCACCTCAACCTGCTTTCTCTTTTTTTTTTTTTTTTTTAGACTTGGATCAAGGGGGCCAGCCCCATATCCCTACTTGAAAAGATAGTCATCTATGCTCCACAACTACTGGTGCTATCACCCTACAAAGAGAGGGAACCAACCAAGATGTATGTCATCCAACCCAACCTCAAACTCTTTCTTCCCCACCTATTTGACTCTCTGGCCGCAGTTCTTTAGGTGGTATACCGAGATTGAAGAGATCGAATTACTCCCCGGAACACACAAAATAAAAATATGAACTAGGTAAATAGAAATGGAAAAGAGATTTTTCCAATTCATCAAAATCATCAGCTTTTTCTACATCCATATGATCTACTAAAGTAGATATGTATTGCCCATTTAATGAAAGCAGATCTTGGTCCATGGAGTCCCAAGAAGGTAAGAACTCCAACATGTCTGATGCTTCTTCGGACAAATATAATATACAAGTGGGACCTGCACTATGAGCAAGCTGTGTGAAAAACCGCTTCTTTCTTCTAGTTTCAAAACAACTTGGGTGAAATGGGGTTCTACAGAGAAACCATGGATTTTTAAGTTTTCGCCATTGGTTACTGGTCGAGCCACTTGAATGGAATGAGATAAGAATCTCTGGAGATCTTTCCTCTCCACTTACTCAATACAGGCTTTCCCTCTATAGAAGACTTCTTTCGAATGGCATAATTGTCCGAGACTATGTTCTTCGATATTCAAAGAAGTCTGACTCCTCCTACTCTTCCTTCTCCTTTAGGATAGGATCATCGTTGGTCCTTCTTTCACTAATGATGTCACTGTTTTCTAGTAGTTCGCATGAACACGCTAGGGGCTATCCTTTTTATCGCTTGCACTTACTTTTCACTCTCAAGACAACGGTCTTTCTCTTCTATAAAGCGAAGCAAAGCGCATGGCGCTGAAGTGAGACGATCAAAAGCATGGTGAAAGGAGTACTATCTAGGTGCGAAGAGCTCGATCTGGTTTAGTATCACGCAATTGCTAGAGCATAGGAGGATCGGGGAATAGATATATCAATGAGGAAGAGTAATAACCGGTAAAGAGAGCAAAATCCCAGGGTTTGGAAAATCATACCCGGATAGAGATGATGGTCTTCCTCTTATGTCTCCAAGCCAGCCATAATAGAATAGATAGAGCCTAATAGAATTACATCTCATAGAATCAATCACATTTATTAGAAGTGGACAATAGAGTGGAAGCTGGGGAAATGGTTGAAATATCGCTCAACATAAAAAAAAAAAAAAAAGAAAGGCATTGGGGATCGAAAAGATCCTTACCTTACATGCTTTGTCCGGCTTGAACCCAAGTCGCCCTTAAGGATACATAGAGATCAACTGATTGTCCAAAAATTGAATTCTGAACCTAGCCTTATATAGAAAGTAAGTCTCAATAAGAAGGTTAAACAACTACTGGACTACCTTATACAATCTACTTCCCTAGAGACCGGCGTATACCGATCAAAAGGTTTGGTATCCTTATCCGGATCCTACTCTCCAGCATAAATAACTTTATTATGTTAGGAGAAAAGAAAAGTAGAAGTAGAAAAATTGGCTTGGTGAGATAATCTCTCTCAGGTCTTAGCACTATTCCTAGTCTCGATAACCCATAGGCTGATTGAAAACTGGGCTCTATCTCTTCTACCGGGACTAGAACAGTCAAGTTAGTTGGAGCTGATGTTAGTAACCTGATTTGATTCTTGTGTCATAAGGCAGACAGTGTTAGTCTCGCAGACTGAAAGCAAAGTGCTTAGTAAGAAAGATGAATCTGGAATTGGCTATGAAATTGGATTCTAATTGATGGACAAAGGGTCCTAACGACTTAAAATCTCATAAAGATAAGTAAATATAGAATAGTAAGTAATAGGTGAGTGAAGGTCAAATCCTGCCAATAGACGATATGGCTAAGACTGGCTGTAAAGAATCCTCGTTCACTACTCAAAACCCCAGCCTAGCACGAGAGAAGGGAAACCAACCTTAGTGCTTAGCATGCCCCTACACTGATACTTTAAATATTTACTTATGTATGCGAATCCCACCCCTATTGATGGTGAAGTAGGAGGTTTAGTCCAAGCTATGGAACAAGAGACTGAAAGAAGGCAACGTTCATAGAGGGCATAAGCCAAGGGAATAAATAAAGTACAATTTCGGTATCAGATATCTTATGCAACTCCAATTGTCATTGCCTATGTTTGGTAGAGATTTCAATAAGTTGAAAGGTGACCTTCTGTTTCGTTAAGGTATTGAAAGTCGCGCAACAAGCATAGTTTGGATGGTTAAGGGAGAGGGGGAAAAGACGCTAAGAAAAAATAAAAAAAAAATAGAGAGCGGATAGAGATGAAAGGCCTTATACGATGCGGAGATTGATCCCATACTTTTTTATGAACTAAGAGTCTTTTTTGTCTCCAACAGAGCAGGTTTCTTGCTTGGTGGCTTTAGATCAGGTGGGTGCATGCTGGCAGTAGCTATTTGGTTGGGCAAAACAATGGTTCTTTTCTGTAGGACTCCCATGAGAATGAAATGGAATCAAAAGAATTCTTCAAAATGCATGCAGTGGTGTCGAACTAGCTAGTAGTGCTAGCCGTGTGGAAGTCAAGTTCTAGTAGTATAGTGAACATGCTACGAGTCTCTATCTTCGAAAGACCAAAAAGGCTAGAAGCACTACCCCACTACTCTATTAGCCCCTAGATTACATAAAGGGTTGAGTCTTATAGTAAAGTGCTTTGTATAGTAGTTACTATGGTCATGTTATAGTAAAGAGAATAAGTAGAGTTCCAGTGCTATTCTTGTCTTGAAAGGTTTGGTCTCTCCTTCGAGAATGTGTTGATATGGCTTGGTGATAACTGGTTGAAGCATCTAAAAAGGGAAGCGTCCCAAGACTTTGCAAAGAGCCATCATCTCTTGAACAGCATTGTAAAGTCCATCTAGATAAAGAGGTGACTCATCCTATCACTGTCAGAGAGCTGGTTAGGGGTAACCTCATTGCATTTATGAATTTCATTAGTAGCTTTAAACCTTCCTAGCCTAACCTAACCTCTTTCTCCAATTGAAGTCAAACTTACGTACTCTGAGACCGTTCTAGGGACCTGCTTGACCTTCATCCCTCTCGACAAACAACTCTGGAAAAATCCCTAGATGACCAGCCCAGCTAGAAGCCTATCCCAATAAGCGTACCATTACTTTATGCCCTCTTTACCTGCTTATTCATTGTTCGGACCTCATCTAGCGTTCTCGGGAAATCCGCGAAAGATTGGCTCTGCTAGCGTACAAGATCTGTTTTCAATTTTTTTCCTATTGAGGAAAATCTAGGATTATTTTTAAATTCATCTCAGATAGAAATCCTTCTTTGTGAAGTCTAGCTTTGATCCTTCCGCCGACTCCCCTGCTCCTACGTTAAGTACATCATTTGCTTCCGACTTCAAAAGGCCTGATGGTGGAAAGGTTGGGCATCAAGTATTTGGTGAAGCACTATTCCCACTTTTTAAAGCAAGTCTGTGAGAGAATGAGTTCAAGGGATGTGAATTCCTTAGCATCAATCTGATTTGATTTAACTATTAAGCTTCCTGCTTTCATTCAAAGACCAATGACAGCTACTGCTACAACTACAACATACCCTCCTCCTTTGATACTTATGCCATATATATATTGCTACTGATGCCATTCTTAGAAATGAAAGATGGAATCCTTCTCCTATTGCTACTACGTATGAAATGCTAGTCCTAGTAATATTGATACCTTTTCTGGCACAATCCCTTCTAAGAGTGCATTCGATGCCATCTCATCCTTTCATGTCTTCTTCGAAACTATGGATCATTTCATGTCCTCTACTTCGATATCTTTATCAGGACCTAAGCTCTCGCAACTTGTTGAACCAGAACTTCGAGTCAGCTGCTGCTTGAAGGATGTTTCACTGAAACTCTTCAGTTTACCAGCCCAGCAAATCTGATCATTACCATCTGTAAATATAGAAGCTATCAATAAAGCTTTAAGTTGCTGAAACTGTTGTATGTCAGTTATCCAAAGTTGCCTGTTCCAATTGACCTGCCAATTTGCTACTTTACCCTTAAATACTGACATTTGAGAGCTTCGGCAGAGATGATGGAGTTAAGGTTAAGCAGTGCATAAAGGAACACTCTACAGCCAGCTATCATACCAGAAAGAAGTAGACATACCATTTTTGACAATGACTGAGCATCCAGTGATGAAAGCATACCACACTAATTCATTTCGGACACAGGTTTTCAAGATTCCTCTCTAAATTGGGGAGACATTCTTAGGTACTGCAAGCTCCAAATCATGCCAACCCCTTAAACCTAAGCTAGCAGTAGTTTCTTTGAACTAGAGAGAGTCGATCCCTCTATTGCGAAGCTTCCAAATCCATTTAGCAAGGAGGCTCTGATTAATCACTTCCAATGGAGCAAGGCCAAGACCTTCTACATCAGTTGGCCGACAAATGGTATTCCAAGACACATTACAGATGCCTCTTTTAATCTCACCAATCTAAAGGAACTGAGACATAAGACTCTGCATTTTTATTTGAGTAGCCTTCAGAATAGCAAAATGAGAGAGGTGGAAGACTGGGATACTCTACAAAACGGATTTTATCAGAATAAGACGGTCGGAGGGAGAGAGCAAGGAGCCCTTCCATCTACATAACTTCTGCTCCATCTTCAAAATAATCAGGTTCTCCATCTTCAAAATAATCGGGTTCCACAAGCTAACAGTTGGGGTTCTTGTGGAAAATGGGAGGCCGAGGTATCTGAAAGGAAAATTGTCCATTTCACATCCTAATGCATTTGCAGCTTACATAAGGGAATCCTCTGATATATTCATACCCACCATGGAGCTTTTATGGAAATTAATGCGCAGTCCTGAAATAAGCTCAAAGCACCAAAGCAAGCATAAGAGATTATCCAACATGTCAATGTCATGCCTCAGAAAAATTAGAGTGTCCTCAGCGAACTGGAGAAGAGTGATATCTTCAAAGTCAAGAGACAGCTGCACTCCTCTAATTTTATTCCCATCCACGACCTTTGATAGAAGACTCTTTAACCCCTTCATAGCTATAACGAATAAAAAAGGTGATAAAGGGTCTCTTTGACGAACTCCTCTCTGCATAGAAAAAGGGGAGATGGGGGATCCATTGACTAGGAAAGAAATTCTAGAAGTAGATAGCATATTTATAATCCAATCCATCCATAGAGTAGGGAACCCCGTCCTCAACATCACTTTCTGAAGGTATACCCATGATACACTATCGAATGCTTTATTAAAATCCAATTTCAAGACCAGCATTGGATCTCTTCTTTTGTGAATAAAATGAACTAACTCAGAGGCAATGAAGGAACATTCATGGATGTTTTTCCCTTTAATGAATGCATGTTGAGATTCTGAAATCATAGAGTGCAGCATAGGAGATAATCTTTTGACTAAAACTTAAGAGAAAAGTTTGCACATACTGTTCACCAAGCTTATGGGGCGATAATCACTTAGTTGCTGGGCATTTTTAATTTTAGGGACAAGAACCATGAACGAGTGGTTTAGCTCTCTTAGGAAGTGAACCGAAGCATGAACAGACTGAAACTGGTGAAGAACATCAAGTTTTATAATTTCCCAAGCCTTTTTTATAAAAGAATAAGTTGAACCCGTTGAGTCCAGAGGCCATGGTATCGCTGCAAGATGACTAGGTTGAAGTGATTTCCTGAATAGTAAAAGCTTCCACAAGGCTCTCTGCTAACAAAGGATAAAGTGAGCTGAACTACAATTCATCTATACTGAATTCCGGCTGAGCATGCTGATAGAAAAGATCCTTATAAAAACAAAAGATTGAGTTCCTAATAGCATGAGGTTCAATGTAAGTATGGTGACCGATGGAAACTGAGGAAATCGTGTTATTCCTGCAATGCAGACTTGCCATAGCTTGGAAGTACTTAGTATTTCTATCACCATGAAGTGCCCAATTAGTTCTCAATTCTTTATGCTAGAATGACTTAATGGCCTTTGCACAGTGACCAAATTCATGTTTCAAGTTGGATAAAGAGTCCATCTCCTCTATTGAGAGTTCTTTCATTTCCATAATTATTTCCAAATAATCAATTTTGCCCTGAATAGCTGTGAGTCAAGAAGAAAGATTGCCAAAAGAGTGATGGTTCCAGTGCTTAAGTTTTGCTCTGAGCATTCTTAACTTTTGACATGGGCTGGTGTAGCTATTACCACTGCTGATTTCCCCCTAGAAATTTTGAACTGTGTCAAAGAAACCTTTAGACTCCCACCAGGCATTAATCGACCTGAATGGTTTTAGGCCCCAGTCAAATTCTTGGTTTGAGTTAAAGAGGATTAGTACATGATCCGGATGCAGCTTAGCCAAAGCTGCTAAAGTGCAATTTGGCCACTCCAAGTTGACATTAGCCTAGATAAAGCATCTGTCTAATTTTGATCTGCATAAAGAATTACCCCAAGTGAAAGCTCTACATCTTAAAAGCACATCAATCAAGCTTGAAGAATTTACAAAATTCTGAAATTGCAGCATAGAGTTGGAGACCCGAGAATAATTGGACCTTTCTGAAATTTGGAGGATTTCATTGAAGTCACCTACAACCAAAAGAAAACCTTCAAACTGAAGGATGTTATTGGATAAAAGGGTCCAGAAATCTGCTCTTTCATTTGCATCATTAGGAGCATAAAGCAATAAGAAATGAAAGGATTTTCCCCCGAGCTGGAAGTCTATAGCGATCCATCTTTCGCCATTGGAAATATAAGAAACCTGAATAACACTTGAGTTCCAAATAATCAAAGTCTAGGTTTGGCCAAAGCCTTTTCACCATAAAAGAGTCAAGATTCTACTGTTTGGTTTCACTAAGCCCCATAAGAGAAATCATATTTTTTTGACTAGAGAGTGGATATATTGATATTTTCGACAGAGGGATTTCCCTCCTCTATAATTCCAAGAGATAAATTTTAGAATTGACATGAAATAAAAACAAACCTCGGAGAGAATAGCAGCATTAGCTTATGAAGCAGCTGCATGTGTGGAGAAGTTGTCTGTAAGCAATTTCATAATAGACTCCTTATGAGTATCTTTAAATAAGCCATAGAAGAAACCTACCTCCCAAGTTCTAGTTAGACGGTCTTGCTCAGGGTCAGTAGATGCTGGAGTAGTATTAACTATTACCAGAGAGTTATCTTAACTTGGGGTTGTACTAGGTGAGGGAGAGTTACTATTCTTATCCTGGTCATTGAGGTTTCGCATCCCAGTATTAACAAAGGGCATAGCCTTATTCATAGGAATCTGAGTTTCTAGAATTACAAGCTGTCTTGATTTAGAATCCATGTTAAAGGAGTTGTTCATGTGCTCATCTTCTTCTAGGTCTTTTCCAAAAATCAAATCTTTATCTGGACCATCGAAAGCTATCAGGTGATCTTTAGATTCTCTAATATGCACCTTATAACTCCAATCTGAAATCTGAAGGTTGATGACCTGATCATGAAAATTCATCCTAGCCGAGATTAGCTCCATACCCGAGTCCAATCGACATCTAATAGAGATAGAAGGATGGAGTTTGATTATTTTTCCCATTCTATTACTTATAAAGGTAAAAAGTTGAGGAGCCCACAGATTTAAATGGATACCCGATATACTGATCCAAGTCAGTCTTTCCTTATTTTCCATGAACTGAACAATCTCAGAGTGGAATTCAAAATCTGAAGAAAGATTGGGGCCAGTATCTTTCAAGAATTATGGAATTTGATGAGCAGTTTCAAAGGTGATGAGAACCTTCATTCCCCCAAGAAAGGATACCCGATCATAGGGCATATGCAAATAGCAGTTTTTGTTTAGTCTGAAAAAGAGCTGAACTGGATTTAGCCTCGGCAACAGTCGAACACCCTAACCATGCAAGCTTAGGGGGAGGGTTGAAAGAGACACTCATGAATGGCTTTTTTGTGTCCTTGTTAACCACTTGAGTCTAAGATATATTGTCCCTCAAGGAATCCGACCATATCTTATGATTCTGGTTATTCTGAATTGGACATGGTTTTGGTAGAGCAGCAGTGTTGTTGTTACCATTAGGGTATCTAGCGACAAAAGCCCTACTGTTCCTTCCATTGATCACAATTCCATTCAAGGTATGAACAGCATAAGATGTATTAAACAGTCCTGATAACCTGAGAAAATCCAAAGGAGAGTCTACGAACATTAAGCTTACGTGCAATTGTAAAATACCCAGAGAGTCCAACCTTCTTGAATTCCTTCGACAGATCATCTGGAGACAGGGTCTAATGACCCGAATCTAACACATTGTAATACGGATTAATATATATAATGATAGTAATTAATCATAAATTAAAATCCAAATAAAAATTCCCTTTGAAAATAAATTTTTCTCTGAAAATAGGGTTGCAACGATCGTTGTGAACAGTGCAACGATCATTGTCAATTGTGCAACGATCGTTGTGGATGAACAGTGATCGTTGTAAAATACACGAAAATCGTCCAAAAATTCAGTAAGGTACACGAGCTCGTGGGAAAATAGCAACGAGCTCGTTGCAAATTAGCAACGATCATTGTGAATAGTGCAACGATCGTTGTAAGCCAAAAATCACCAAAACGAAATATTTTTCCAAAATTCGCAGTTCTAAAATAGAATTTCTGACTTTCCTCTATAAAACCGTACTTAAACCAACTCAAAATCACTTCAAATATATAACAAACTCTTCAAACTTAAAAATACAATAATGTTTTTAAAACAAAGAACATTGAAAACTTCATCAACATATAATCAACTAAAAATCAACTTTATTCAAACATTATTCAAGATCTTTTACAATTATATAAACACTTCAAATAGTTCATTA
>CANYLF011428664.1:0-14011 GCA_948193215.1 Bocquillonia castaneifolia | reverse complement strand
TGCTGATATTTCTGCTGCTTTTTGCTTCTTTCGAAGCTCTTTGGGATTATCCTTTTTTGAATTCCTCTTCTGGGTTTGCCTTGTCACCGTACTTTTGATGGATCGTGTTCTTGTTTCTTTTTATCTTAACGGCAGTGATTTCCCTTCTCGTATAATTGGGCGCCATGGAAAACGTGTAATCTCCTTGGTTTCCATCTTTGCTGCTGTAATCAGCCGGCTTTATTTGGATCCTAAATTAAAATATACGGCGTTTCCTATGCATTTACAGGCTCTGCTAAGGCTAAGGGTTCGATGCAATATTTTAGATTTGAGAATACAGGATGCCGTATTGGGAGCAGTAATGCAGTTTCTGGTGTATGAAGCTATAGGAACGCATGCTTATGTGTTTGTTGCTGTTCCTATATTTTGTGATTTTATTGCTCTCATAGTTTTGCTCTTACACTGTCCCTGCAGATTATGACTTTTATAATTTGCCTGTTTCTGATCCTGGGATTTAAGATACCTAGTGAATTTATTTTGTTTATTTTATTTTCATTTCGTTTGTTCTTGTAAAAAATTATACATGCTAGGAAATTAAGTACCATCTGTTAACTTTAATTTTGATTCAAATTTCAGCTAATCCAAAAGGCCAAAAACAAAATGCAAAAATTGTAATAATAACCCTCATGTTTTATTTCAAATTTTTAAGCCTAATAACCAACCGGACAAACAGACACGGACGGACAGACGAGCCACAGATCTGAAGACCAAGCATTTGCCTTGCTAAGTTACGGACGAACAAACTTGAAAGTTGAAGATGAAGGTTAACTCAATGCCTAAAACTACCAATGGACAATGAAACACGTATATTTTCTTCCCTTTACTCGACACAAGTACAAGAACACAGATGAATAAACAGACCAAACTTACAATATTTCAAGACCCAATATTATAACCCTCATCCCAAATATTTTCTTCTACTAACCTGACTATAAATAAAGAGAGAGCAAGAAATACCCATGTCTTGACCTTGACGACCCATCAAGAGCCTGATTTATCAATCTAGGTCTTGATCTTCAATGTGTTCATAAAGCTTTTCCCTTGTGCAATGTCATTATTGGAAAGAAAATTCAAAAAATCTCTAAAGCTACTTTCTTTATATCCTTTAGGATGTTGGTCATCCACAAGCTCCTTGGCAGTCTCCATTTCATCATCCATGCCTAGACTGTGCAAGCTAGCAATTGAGATCCTAGTCCTTTCTGAATTAAGCACAGCCCTGTGAACAACACTGTTGTATATTCCATTGCTTACTACTTCAAAATGGTCACCCACATGGACCAAAAGACCTCCATTGATGTGGGGGACTGACATCCACTTTCCATCTCTTGGTATGATTTCTAGGCCTGATGAGCTCTGAAGGACAATTGTTATGCAACTGTAATCTGAATGGGGCGGCAAGCCTAGTGCCATATCTGGATTTGGGCACGGTGGGTAGCAATTTACTGCCATGACTTGCACTCCTTCATCCAGCCTGTTGCCCAAGTAATTTGGTCCCAACCCAAGTTGGTCTGTCATGGCGGCCATTAATTCCAAGGCCAGTTTCCTCACTTCCGTACAATATTTTCCCATTTTTTCTCTGAAACAAAAATAAATAGTGCCGTTAAACTAACATGGATAAGCTCAATATTCTAGGTTGTTGTTAGTGCTTGAATCAGTAGGTGAAGAAAAATATTTGAATTGAATTCAGTGTAGACCTTGATTTTTCACTATGAACAATTGTGGAAATCAATTTTACCAGCAAGTGAGCTACAGAAATTAGGCCCAAATAAGAGGCCCGGAAATTGGAACAGAAATAATTCCTCATGTTTTACAAGGGTCCAAGGTCATTGAATACAGCTTACGGCAACTTTTCTGAAAACAGCTCAAGGCAACTTTATTAGGCTTGCAATAAATTGGCTGCTACACCTTCACGTTTTTTTAATAGAAATTGGCTACTACTTGATCTTTTATTTTTTTTATTATTATCTTTTCTAATTCGCTACTACTTGATCTTTGTCTCAATTGTTTCAGGTGACACAATCTTTGGAATCATGTATATACACAGCAGATGTCAAATTTGGAAAAAAAAATAAAAAAGATATTTGATATTAATATTTCCTCCTACATATTTGGGATAATTTTAATTTTGAAATTTCTCATTCTAAAGCTATTATTTTTTATTTTAGTAATTTTTCAATTTATTTTTTTATCCATTTGTCTTCAAACCATAAATTTATATATTTCTAAATAATTTATAAAAATTTCAAAATAAAGACAAGATTTAAAAAAACTATAGTTTAAAACTATATATATATATTCTAAAATGAGTATTTCACACATGCTCTTATTGCATGAGCAACTGTTAAATTGCATGAAGTTGTCTTAAAAGATAAATTAAGCACCCAATAGGGAACACAGGGCGATAGGTATATGAAAAAATCAAGTGGCCAATTGATAGATAGTGGGGGAGATACACTTACTAACACCATGCCATCCATATACGTTGCTTCGGTGCCCAACTATATACTAGTATACTATTCTTCAAATTATTAAAATGTCAACAACCATTAATGCTATGTGATTGAATATGAGACAAAAATGAAAATGCTAAGAATTTGACGTACCATTGACAATTCATTGTATGAGAATTAAAATTCTTGCAATTGCTATGTACTATTTTATTAATGCAAAAGGTCATTAATAAGATTTTGGGAGTTAGTATTTTAATTTATTTTCGTGTTCACAGTTCAAAATTAAAAAAAAAAAAAGAGAGAAAATTACAATGTTGGATAAAGAAAATATACTAGTAGTAGTGATAAATGAAAAGCTTACCTGTAATCAGGTGGGTTGTTGGGCCATAAATCAATCCAATGGGACAGGGGGTATGCATAATGTTTGAGGAAAACCCTCCAAAATTGGTACTTGTCAGTGCCATCCTTGATGCTAGTACCATACCTTACAGGTTTACAAACATCACTGGAGACCAACTTCATTCTTTCATTTGTTGGTAAGTTGAAAAAATCAAATGCTGCAGATACAGCTCCATCCAGCACCGATTGACATATCCCATGATTTACTATCTGAATCACCAGCAAATATGATCCATGTACATGCAAATCCAACCACATTAATGATAAATAAATTATACATGTGATCAATCAGAAAACTTCCCGAAATATGAATTTTTCTTTTTCTCTCAGGGTGCATGCACGTAAATCATTTTTTTCATGTTAAAATGTACATTAAAACATACCTGAAAGAAGCCCATGTTGCGACAAGCATCGCCAATCTGTTGGATGACACGAGCTCTCTGAGCAGCATCCTGCCTGAAGCCACCTAAATCGATTACAGAAGAATCAGAAGTTTCCTGAAGATCAGCAGCCAAAGGAGGACTAGAAGATGTTGTCACATAGCAATCAGGAACGTAAGGCAGGCCTCTCTCTTGAGCGGTATTGCCTGTTGTAAATGAACTCGAATCCTTCCTTTGCTCCATTTATATCTCAGAGTATGCTTTAAAGGAAAGAAAAGAAAAGAAAAGAAAATGCCGCAGGAATTTTGCAGGAATTGAATGATGGAGGAAAGATGCGGCGAGAGGCTTAGATAGGCGATGGTCAGCTGAGTGCTACAATGGAAGTGACCAGGTGAGTGACGGTTTTTTGGACTCTGCATTTGGACTCCTTTGACCAGAGGTGCTATAGCCCAAAGCTCAATCTTCAAGTGGTACTTAAAAAAGGCCATTTTGGATCTGCACTTCTCTCAAGTGGCTTGCAATTGAACCTTTTTGATGATGTATCGTGTAGTATTGGCACTCTACATTAAATGTTTTATCCAAAGACGAAGCAAATAATAATCAATAATAAATGTTCATGTCCCAAATTGGATATCTCAATGAGGGTATTTGTGTAATTTATAAATAAAAATATTTATGTATTCCAAAATGATGATCTATTAATATATATTACAAAACTCAACAATTTTAAGTTGAAGACAAAAATACCCCTACTGAGATGTCTCAAACTGGGATATGTTAAAAAAATAAAAACAAATTCAATTAAATTTAGTAGTAGTATAGTATATTTTTTTTGGATGAAGCATGAGGGTTTTTTTTATACTTGTACGTACGTAAAAGCATCATCATCTATGTCATATAACCGGTAGAATTTTGGTTCGTAATAACGACCGAGTTGCAATTAATCGGTAGGAGGTCAAAAGCGTAGTGTGACCGTGTAGGTGTAGCCATTTTCTAACAAAGCCCAAAAATTGTCAATTTTAATTTTTGATTTTTGTGATAAATTAATCCATGACTTGTTATAGATGTTTTAACAAGGTACATAATTCATTTAATTATTAGTTGAAATATTAAATATGCGTAAAAAATGAATTTAATGGGTCGGTTTATAATGTTAAGAATGCTCTCTTTTCTGCTGTTAGATTATTTTACAATAAAATCTAACTATTGAATAAAAGTAAAATTAACGTTATTTTTTTATAGGCTGGTGGGCATAATTAACTAATAAGCCACGATTCCGTTGGTCTCAAAATGGAGTGCGGCCACTTAATTGCTTAACTATGTTCTGCACGTTTGATCCCAAGTTTTAGTGCAAACAAATGAATTTATTCTTTTTATAGTATAACAAATATATCTCTGATTAAAAGGCGTAGTGGGCATCTTTCCTTTTATATGTTCCCTGGGTGTAGGATTGATTGCTAGCTATTTCTTTTTTTTTTTTTCTCCTCTGCATCTCATCATCCCTTGATTTCAATTACGTGGGCTATTGTGGTTTAAATACCAACGGTTTGGTGAACTTTTGAATATCATATGTGAAATTCAATACTGGACAACGCATATAATCTGTATTTTATTATTCCGTTTTCCTGATCTTTTAAGATACATTTGACATTTGAATTTATGGATTGAAATGGAATTGTTATTCCAAGGTAATAATATTCAGATAATTTTTCTATAAAATTAGAGAATTGTAATTATACGAATGAATCAAATAAAAAGAAATGTTGATTTTATAACTTTGTTTGGTTTAATTCTCATCAAAGAGTAAAATTAATTTAAAAATAAATCCTTATATTTAGTATGCTAAACTAAAAATATGAAATTTAAAAGTATTTTTATCATAATAAAAATTTTATCCATTATAATTTAGTATTCATTTGTAAATTCTATCAAATTTAAAAGAATTTTATCTAGTTGTAGCCAATTTAAATAAATTTTAATTTAAAACAAACACAAAAAATTTAGAATTACAAATAAATTTCACATAGAATTTATTTATACTAAACACAATGCATATAGAATAATTCTTTTGTTATCTAATTATACTTTTATATAGTGTTATGGCCGCGTAATGTGCAACATGTTACTTAAATTGTTTTTAATCAATTTATTACTTTTGTTATCATAATAGATTTTTTATAAGAGAACTTATTGATAGTACATATGAAATCAATAAAACTTATATATGTTGTATTTATAAGAGTATTGGTGTGTTTGGTTTAATATTTTCTAGTAATGTACTATAAAATTATGTCACAATATAATTAATTAAAAAAATAAAATTAAACATCTATATATTCAAGTCATAGAGAAAGAGAGAGAGAGGAAGGGATAGATCTTCTCCTTATATATATGTTTTTTCTTCTCCCTAAATAAAACTTGACAATTGAAGAGTTAAAAATTATAAAGAAGATGAAAGTTAATAGATATTTAAATTAATTAGAGTTTAAGAATATCAAAAGACAATTAAATTAATTAGAGGTTGTGAATATCTAAAGTCACATTTAAATTAGTTAGAAATTAGAATTATTATAAGTCAAGAGAAACTTGAATTTGTGGCATTAAATTTTTTAAAGTAATTAAAGTGTTTTTAAAGCTCTTACTACAACTCTAGATGACAAATTATAGAATATTCTAAATCCTACATGACAAAAACAAAATCTCATATTTTTAAGTATTTCATATAGGTATAATTCAATTAACATAAAAGAAATTAAGAGAAATAACGTAAAATAGAAAAATTCATGAAAATCACAAAACAAAAATAAAATTGAAAAAATATTAATAAAATCATGAATAGGAAATAACATTTATCAAAAATAAAAATCTAATAGAAATATATCTAATTCAAGATAAAAGAGTATAACAAAAGGTCATGTAAAAAAATAGATATTAAAAATATTTTAAATCTAAAAATTATATATCAATAATTAATGTACCATATTGAGTTGCAATTCAACTAATTGAACACTTTCTTTTGACAGTAGATTAGTTCCTCTCTATTCTAGCCCTTAGGACAGTCTCTTTTTTACCCTTGCAATCCATCTAACTAGTGGTAGCTTCCGACTCCACTGTTAGATCGTATCATATCTTTGTAACTACATGTATATTTTTCTTTTTTCTTCAAAATAACTTAGTAATTTAAAATTTCATGAATGTCAATAGAGTGAATGATGACAATGTCACCTCAATCACTGTGTGTGTGTATGTATATATCATGCAAATCGTAGAAGAAAAATATAGTTGAAAAAAGTTAAAAAAATAATATTTATCAAAAATAAAAAATTTAAAAGAATTTTATCTAGAATAAAATAAAAGAGCATGATAAAAAGTCATACAATAAAATGCATATTACAAACATTTTAAATTTAAAAATTATATATCTAAAATAAATAATGCATCATCTTGGGTCGCAATTCAAGCTATTCAATATTTTTTTTGATGATAGATGAGTTCCTTCCATTATAGCTTGTGAGATAGTCTCTTTTTTTATCCTTTCAATCAATCATTAGAGTATATATATATAGTATCATATACTCCCTACACCATCATTAGAGTATCATATATTTGTGACTATATATATATATATATATTATTTTTTTTCTCCAAAACAACCTAGCTAGCAATTTAAGTATTCAATATTAGTAGAGAAAAATAAAAGCAAAGAGTGAATGATGAACAATGTTACCTTAATCACTCTTATATATACATTTTTTTTCTTCCCCAAGAATACTTAGCAATTCAATAGACACTCGAATTAATTAGAAGTTAGGAATACTTAAAGATACTTAGATTAATTAGAGATTAATGATACCACATAAATTAAGAAAAACTTAAATAAATAAATAAACTTTAGGAATACGATAAGTCAAAAACCTTTAGAAATGTGAAGGTCAATAACTATGAACAACTATATTAAAACATTACAATTTTAATCAAAACTAAAAAATGTAAGAAAACTAAATTTATCCTAAGTGTCATCATCTAAACACATCAATGAATCTAGATGGCAAATCCGAAATCCTTAATTTTTAATTATTTATAATAGATTTCATTACATGAATCAAATGCATTTTTAGTCGATACAAAGGTTTCAAGAATAAATTTAATCAATCCAATAAAAAACGAATAAAGTTAATTAATAAACACTTTTTCCCTCCAACTATAATAAGCCGACATGCATGATTTGAAAACTTTCCCGATCTCCTTCGACTTAATTGAAAAAAAAAAACAAAAAATTTCATTTTTATAAAAAATAAAAAAAATATTAATTGAATATTAAATTTCAATCAATTTTTTTAATTATATACTTGTATAATTGGATTTAAGAATTTGTAACGTACACTAACAATAAAAACTTATAAATTCTCATTATTTTTAATTCTTCAAATATTTTCCTACCAAAAGAACATGAACATAGCCTTATTATAATTATAGTTGAAAACCATATTTTCTATGCACTATACTTTTCTGTTTATGTTTTTGAGATAAATACTTGTCGAAAAAGGAAAAATAAAAATTAATGTAAAAAAGTTAATTGGACTAAAATAAAAATTGTTTTTATAATAAAAAATAATATAAATAATTTTTATTATATAAAAAATGCTACCAAGAGAAATTGTAATAATTTTCACTTTGATGATTCTCAAATTATTCAATTTTTATATCTAAAAAAAAAATACTTTAATTGGTTTAATTACCAAGAACTTGTAATTTTAAGAATGTCGATGATTTTTTTTTAAAAAATATTTACTCTAAAAAATATGTATACATAAATTGTTTCAAAAAAAAAATTGTTATGTGCGACATGATAGATTGTTGAAGTCAAAATGGAGGAGTTGGAGGGGTTTAACTCCTTATACCAATTATGAAACTTGGGCTCTCACCCAGTCACCCACCTTACCAACTCAAAGGGAATATGCAGGCAAGTCTTGATTATGATTTATGAATTATCGCATTAAAATAACGATGGTTTTGAGCTTAATTTTAAATCACATCTTATGGTAATTAATAATCTATAAACTCATTCCCTCTCTCAATTTTTTTTATCACACTAACGTAAATACAAAAAATACAACTATAAGCAGAAGAAGTCACGCAATTTTTAAAGTTAGGTCATCTAATATTAATCAAACTTTCAGATATAAATAGGGGCTGCGTGCCCATCATTTCTTTCTCGTGTCAATATGGCATATCCTCAATGTAACATGGCAAAAGCAGCATTCTTCTCTGTTGTAGTGTTTTTAGGGTTGTGGACACTAACTTCAGCTACAACTTACACGGTGGGTGATAATTCTGGCTGGGACATAAGCACCGATCTTGATACATGGACCGACGGCAAGAAATTTGTTGTCGGAGACGTTTTATGTAAGTGAGAATAACATTAATTCTTCATTCTATATATGTATATACAGTAAAATGTGTATTATAATTTATAAATCAGATATAAAATATCGATTATACTTATTAAGTTGTAAATTTTTAATTATCAATGATATAACTTTATAGAGGTTTTACAGAAGTGAAACTAATGGTTCATATTTTCTTTCTTTTTTTTTTTTTCTATGGCTAATACTAGTGTTCCAATATACATCATCGGATAGTTTGGATGAGGTGACAAAAGCAGCATTCGACGGTTGCAACACCACCAATGTTATTAAAAGATATGCAAATGGTAATACAACGGTTACATTGACAAGGCCTGGTGCTTGGTATTTCATTTCAGGTAACAGGCTATATTGCCTGGGAGGAATGAAACTTCAGGTTAATGTACAAGGAAATCAAGCTAATTCTCCTTTGGCTGCTCCTCAATCCCAGCCTGAGGCTAATCTTCCTCGGCCTTCTAATAAGAACGACAATCCCATTCCTACCTCCACAGGATTTGTTTGTAGAGGAAGGGATTCTCTTCTAAATGTTTTTATCGGTTTTGTGACTGTTGTAGTGTGGTTGGTGGCCTAACAGCTTAGTTGCAGAGGCCTCTCCAAATCAGTTATAAAAAGATTTTTAAAAATGGTGTTTGTTGTAAACTTGTAATCATTCTTTCCCACTATAATTATAATGGAGTTTTTTCTTTTCCTTTTTTTCTTTTGCTCGAATTTATATATCTAGAGCTGGCTGAAGAAATGAATATTAAATTAGTAAAATCTAGAGTCTCTTCTAAGATTATGTTATCCTCTTAAACTGCATGCCTGTCTTCAATAATTAATCAGTCATCCTAAGTAAAAGGCATAATGGGCGATGAAATGGAAAAAGAGGTGCAAACTGCAATCCTTCAAAGCGATTTCAGAGGATATATATGAAAATTGAAACAGAGATTACATAATAATGCTGAACTTGTGAGTTGTGATAGCTAATGCAATACGTTTACAATGGTTTCAATTTAGTCCCTCGAAATAGACATGCTTGGCGAGAGCTTGCTTAATTAACTGAGATGGTTATTTATACTTGCGCTGAATGATTGATACATATATCTCCTTGTGTATGCTCCAAAAGAAGAGGTGAATTAATCTATTTCTTTAAAATTATCATGATTTTAAGATGTGTCATTTCTTATGTTGTGATTTTATTAATTCCTTATTTAAAAAAATGACTTCAATTAATACTGTGATTTTATTAATTCTTTTTTTAAATGAGTTATTAATTTAACCCATCAGTCGTCACCTCACCTGATCTGTTTTCGTTTTTTTAATTATTTCATTTTATTCTTTTAAAACCTCACTTATAATAATTCTTATGAAAATTGTACAAAGAGAATTGTATGAATCTTCAACTATATTTGAACCAAGTTAATCAATCAACCCGGATAATATATTTAATATCTGATATTAGTATTACTATCTATATTTATATCTATATAAATGCTGAGCTCTAAAACTGCTTGAGAAAAATCCTCACAATTGATATATTTTTTTTAATCTGACACATAAGTTAAAATGTTGATGTGTCAAAAACTTGATTTAATAATTTTATTTTTAATCAAAATTTAAAGAAGTTAAATTCAGTTTTAATTTTTAACTTATAAAAAAAGTTTTACTTTTAACAAAATACAAACACTCAAAAGAATTATGCCTCTATTTATGATATTAATTAATTAGCAAGAGTCCTATTAATTTCACTTCACTTATAATAGGGCCATTATAATAGGGCCATTGGATATATATATATATATATATATATATATATATATATATATATATATATATATATCGCCTTGATGGAGAAAATATTCAATATATATATCTCCTTGATGGAGAAAATATTCATTCAAAAAGTTTGAGCAGCTCTCCCTTAAACCATAGTTTTGACTTTTGAGTCATATGGTTTGGAAAGAATGCAACAGCTCGGGAAGAAAATGATCCTTTGCTTGATGTACTTGGATATAGCTTGATGTACGTATGATTTCAATTTCATACCATTTTCAGGATATTCTTATCCCATTTTTTTTCTTTTCTTTTTTTAATATTACTTATGATACTTGGGGGTCAATGTTAATATCTAAGAATGAACCCCAAAAACATAATTAGTCTAATTACTAATAAATAACAATGTATCAGCTATAATGATAAAACTCAAATTATGTTTTAATTTCGTAAGTTTATATATTATACCACCCTATTTCTTTCTAAAAATGAATATTATACAAAAACTGATCGTTTTTATACAATTACAATTGTTAATTGCTAACTTAAGTTAAGCTATTTGTTATAATTTATAAAATGTTAACTTAAAATAATATTTTATATAAATGATAAATTATAAAAATTAATCATTTTATAAAATATGATATTATAAAATAAACTTGATATTTTATAATTAAATTATTAATATATTAAATTTAAATTTTATATAAATGAATTATTTCAAACTATTTAATATTCAGTCCAACTATTTTTAATAACCAGAAGCATTTAAAACTATTCTCGACTGTATTTATTTCATAATATTGTAATGTTAATTATAAGAATAGTATTTTGACAACAAATTTTTTAAACGAAATTTTAAAAGTAGAATTTATTAAGTTCTATTGCATAGTATCGTTTATATTAATTACTAGTACTCAAAAAAATAATACAAGAGCATAATTATCATTTTCATAAAAATTAAAAGTAATAAAAAGATAAATAAAACATTATTAAGAAGTAAAAGATATAAAAGTAGATGTGATCGATGATAGTCCCGCGCATCGCGTGGATCTCTAAAGTTGTTCAGCTTAAAATCTGATCAACACTTTGACTTGCCTTTTTATCTCTGAACTAAAATAATAATGTGTTAAAAGCTGAATTTCGAGGTATTTTTTAGAGGATAATTTCAAGGTATTTTAAATAAAAACAAAACAATTAAAAGCATTTTTATTAAAATCATATTTAAAAAGTTATGCTATCATTAACTCTAATTTCTTAAGATGAAATCATATTTTATTTATTTTAACCAGCTTTTAGTATTTGTTAGTTATATTTAAAATAGAGTTCATTGTCAATACTCTCTAATATTTTTTTCAATTGATTTTACGTTTTACAATGTTAAAATATAAAATTTTTCAAATAATTTATCGTTTTTTAGTTTAGTTTACTTTTAGATATACATATCACACATCATATAGAACTAAAAATAAGGTGTAAATGGTGTTAATTTAGTTAATCATTGAATATCGTTAGTTCAAGGAAAAAAAATTGAGCTTAAAAAATAAAAAAGTGAAAATTGATATTCTACACATAATTTAGAGATAAATTCATCCTTTCTTTCTCTTACAACACTGTTACATGTCGAAAAGAAGAAGCTCCTTGTTTTTTTGTCGTACTTCATCAAATGACAAAAATCTTTGTTAGTATTTACCTCGATGATGATTACATCATATTTTACATTAAAATATTATTTTTATTTTGACTAACTATAATTATCAAGTTGTTTTTTAAGAATATTTGTATTTTAAGTTTCACAAAATTATTATAAACAACTTTAGGATATAGAAGCTAGTTTTTTTTTATATAAGTGGATTCTTTTATTAATTTATAGTTATTTTTATATAACAATCTTTCAAAAAAATTAAAACTATTATTTGAAATTGAATTCAAAGTTCATTCTAATATTAATCAATCATAAATTTAACTTTTATATTTTAAATTTTACTAAGTTATTATAGAGAACTTTAATTTAATTGATTTATAATCATTTTTATATGATAATTTTATAAAATATTAAAACTATTATTTAAATTAGACTAAAAGTTTGTTTTAACTTTTAAATAAAAAATATTATTTTTATCGAATTTTGTATATAATCATCAAGTTTTTCTATTAGGAATATTTATATTTCAACTTACATGAACCAACTTTAGAATTTAAAAATTAGTTAATTTATAAACACTTTCAAATAATAATTTTATAAAAAAATTAAAACTATAATATTATATTTTTAACACATGTTAATTTACAATCAATTTTATAAAAATTAAAATTAATAAAAAAATAAATCTAAAATATTATTAAAAAAATAAAAAAAATATACAAGTGAATCTAATAATAGTCCTGCACATTACCTACATGTAAAATCCAACTATAGGGGAAAAGAAAAATCTGAATTGGAAAGTTTAACTTGGAAAAGACAAATTAACCCCTGTCGATGGCTCCCTGTTGGCAAATTATTTTCAAATTTTCATTTAGACGAACACGAGGAAGAATTTTTAAGGGAAGGCAGCAAATTCCAGATTTCGAGGAGTCTTCTTTCAACCTTTCGCACATGTAACCTCTCTGGAGGTGAGTCTGCAGAGCAAATTAGAGCCAAGCTCAAAATGTTTGATAAACAGCTCTTTATATCATCAACGTGTTCCTCAGTCTGTGATAACAAGGAGGGATCTGACTTCCTCTACGTTCCGGTGTATTGACTCCTTAACCCAGAGCCTTAAGGTCATTTCTCCATCGAACATTTCATCTGTAGGCTTCTTTCCGGTGAAAGTTTCCATTTGTAAGATACCAAAACTGTACAAATCAGTTGATCGAGAAACAATTCCATTTGTTCCATATTCTGCAGAGAATTAATTTAGATAGATAAATATCCACATAAGATTTCATATGATTTTTACCGGTAAAAAAAAAAATACCAATACACTGTTACTTTGTTTTTTACCTATAAAAGACAAAGTAGAATAAAAACAAAGCAACCGCAGTTATATCTGAAATCCATTTGAAGTAGAAAAATTATAACGTTACCTGGTGGCGCATATCCCATTGTACACATAACTTTGCTTTGTAATGTATAACCCCTTGAATCTAGTTTCTTTGCAACGCTAAAATCAGCAACATGTGCAATCATGTCTTCATCCAGTAGGATATTGCTGGGCTTTAAATCACAGCGAACAATCAACTCTTGGTGGAGATATTGCAGAGCGCTTGCAGTTTGTACCATTATCATCAGTCTTTGTAGCATATCTAGGTGGTAGTTGTAAGTATGAAGCCACTTCTCAAGACTCCCATTCGCCATGTGCTCCATTACCAGAGGTTTAAATTTAATGCTACTACTAACACAAACAGTTTTCACTACATTTGCATGACGGATTCTGTTCAACAATATTTCACATTCAACATCAAAACTCTTCAAACTGCTTTCATCTTCGACATTGAAAACCTTTACCGCGACTACCATCCCGTCCTTGCCGAACCAAAATGTCCACTGCCAAGTAGGTTGCTTTCACTAAACCAATCCGTTGCA
>CANYLF011428163.1:0-10915 GCA_948193215.1 Bocquillonia castaneifolia | reverse complement strand
AAAATAAACTACTTCGGCTAAAATCGAAGTAACATTTCATGTTTTCTTTGAATCTTTTGAATTTTCAAAATGTTTTCATGGTTTTCAACATTGTTTTTTTTTCCAATGAAAATGTTTGCTAAAGTTGCATTGCTTTCATCCCCAAAGTTAATTTCAAAAATGATGTGTTTGGAGTTCGTGAAGTGAAAATGCAGTCTCATACCTAATATCCATCTTGTAAGGGTCATAACTTTTGCTACAAAACTCCAAATCACCCAAAATTGTAGTCTATTTCATAGTTTAAGAAGTGCTCTACAATTTTGTATTTCATAAAATTTTCCAATTCGGCCATCTTGGGGCTCAAAATTGCAAAACATTTCAGTGCTTATGAACAGCCGATCAGCTGTTCATGAAGGACCGATCGGTTCTTCGTTCTACAGAACACAAAAATTCACATTTTCATGCAACTTGTGAGCCCAACTCTCCATAGAATCAATTGGCTTCATTTATGTCTGCCATTTATGATGGAATACTATCAATTTTGTCCCCCACATTCATTTTTCATCATTAAAGTTTCATAAATAACCAATTTTTGAGGGGTTTTTAAGAAAATAAAGGAGGGGGTGTTAAGCAAAACACAACCCTAATGCTCCCCCTATAAATTGATCATTTTCTCATCTGATAAGGGAGGTTGGAGAGTGCCATTTTCTGGAAAAACAAATAATTTTTCATAATCTTTGAAAATATATTAGAAAATTAAGAAAATAAATACATAAGAAAACTAGTTTTTATTCAAGCTATCTCAGGTCTTTAATCTCCAATTCTTTACTAGAATTCAATCTTGAAGGGTATAATACCACAACCTCTGAGGGCACACCATGCATCCATGACCAAAGGCCTCCATTAATTTTACTTCTCTTGTTTATTTCTTTTATTTTTATTTATTCTTTACTTATTTACTTTTCTTATGTTCTTATGTTTTAATTTTGTGTTTTGATTGCTAATCTTATTTTTTCCCTGTTGATTTGGTATTTTATCTACATGTTGGGTAGTCTAGAATAATTTATTTGCATGAATTAATTTAGTTTACGTCATTGTTTTCTTATATAACTTAGTTTATGTGTTTGAATGTCTAATTAGATGTTTTATGAATTAATTTTACCGTCTCCTTTGTTTTGTTTGTTTTTCAAACCTACCTTCTCCTTTGTTTTGTTTGTTTTAAAAAATAAAAACAGTAAATGGCGCATAGGGGAGTCGAACCCTGGACTTTGAAAACAATTTATAACAGCTTTAACCACTAGGCTAAAAATGGGGATCTAATAATGTTATGAATATTATATATTTCCATAGTTATGCTTTTCATTAATTTCACTAATTAATTTTAGTTGGTGATTATTAAAATTAATTTAGGAATTAGTGATTTAATTCTTTTTATTAGAATTTATTTATTCTGTAATTTATATTATTTATTTATTTTGTAATTTTAATTAATTTATCTATTTTGGCATAGTCTAGGTTAAATCAATTAATTAATTATTAAAAGTTGGTAATTTTAGATAAAATTTGTGGAAAATCATTTCCCCTTCCATTTCTTTAAGGTTGAATGTATTTTATTTATTTTTATGTTTTACTAAATATTTTGTAATGTTTTATATAGTCCATTCAATATCTCATTTTATTAGATTTAACTAATTAATGTGCAAACTTTCACTAAATAATTAGGATATAAAATATGTAGTGACTAATTTTTAATATATTTTGCCTATAAATAAATTAGGAATAAATATTTGGTAATCATTTGTAAATAAAATAAATAGAAATCAACATTATCACATTTTCTATGTAATTTAATTAGGACTAATAAGCTGGGTTAAAAATAAAAAAATGGGCTAGAAATAGTTAAGGATCATTGCTATATTATTAAATTCATTATAAATTTATGTGCAATTTATTTTTATTGGTTGTTAAATGCTTTCCCTCACATGCTGCTTGTGAAGATAAGGAATTAATAATTTTACTTGGTAATTAAATAATAAAATGCGCTTTATGGGATGCTTATTCTGAACCTAGAATCGTCTGGGTGATGACGATGACAGCTCTTTTAAAGGGAATCAAGTCGTTCATCACATTATAAAAGGCGATCCCGAACCAACTAGGGTGGTGACTCCTCATTCTTTGCTACGCCTTAACAAGGCTAATGCGTGTTCCCTAACTTTAAATAGTAGCAGTGTTGTGGTCGCTAGAGCCTGGGCGCTTGGGTCGAAAACCCCTCCGTCCACAATGGCGACTCCACTGGGGATAAGAGAATAAGATTTCGAGCATTTTATTAATTAATTACCAAGTTAAGTTATTAATTTCTTTGCATTATTCTTTGCATTGGTCCCTATTAAGCCCTAGTACCACTTATAATGCGATCCAACAATTCCATTCGTTTCCTGGGTTACATTATCGGTGATTACCACTCACAATGATTAAGAATCCTACCTGACTTACCATCTTGGCAATGGTTAATGAGTCATGGTTAATGGGAAGCTCATATTGGATCTCCCACAATCCTAGCAATGGTTAACGGGAGTCCGACTCTGTGGGAACATTTTTTAGCCAGCTCGGTTGTCCTAGCCCATATGTAATGGCCATAGTAACTTCCACTAGGATTATACCAAATATTGCTTGTTGTTTGATGTCATGAAGCCATTATTTTGACCTAGTCCAATGTTATTGTCCTTAAATCAAATCCTAATTACTACCTATGTGAAAGAGATGTCAAAGTGTTGACCTAATTGTACCTAGTTAATACTAAGATGGCCCTGGAACATAAGGAATGTTGGGATTTGAGAAAAATAACCTTGATTACTACCTTTGTAAAGGGATGTTGGTTGTCAGTATAACTATACATGACTGATGCTAAAACAGTCTTGGAACATGGGGAATATCAAGAACTTGTTAAGGACAAAGACATACGATAAGGACATTATAATGACTTATTGTTTGGTTTGAATGTTGAGAGCTATACATGTATACGTCAGTACTTACATCCTATGTTGATGTATAGGACCCAGACCATGTCCTAGGAAATTGGACTTTAACATGGAATACGTGTGTGGGAGTAATAAGGTTGAAAAATCTACCACTTGGTAGTATTTGTCTATGTACAGCTAACCCATTTTCTTGTTTCTCTTGTCATGCATTCATGCATACATGCATTTGCATAAGTCTTTGCTAACATCCTGTCTTGTAGTGAATCATAGATCCTACAAGCTCATCCAAAACCATTTGGAGGCGAGTTGGTGGCCGTTTGACCCATGATCCTAGTAACAGTTCACACTCAGAAGAATTTATTTTAAACACTTTTAAATCATCGAAAAACTCAAAAATACCAAGTATGTCTGAAACCCCGAACCAAGGCATTGACATGGATGCTCTGATAGCTACCCTACGAACTATGGTTCATGATGAAGTACAGAATGCAGTCAAGAAGAATGGTGAATCCTCTAGACATGATGATGGCTCTAATTCTGATGATCGGGACAAGGAGATGGAAAATGAGAACGATGATAAGCTGGAGAGTGATGTCATTTCAACTCTCACCAAGAAAATGGAGAAACTCCAAGATCTTGTGAGGGGTAAGAAACAAGAATCTGATTATGACCTTGATGGTACGGGCATCCGAGGAATGAAGAATTAAGCAATATGGCTCTATCATGGCTGCAACACCACTAGACATAGGTTAGAATATTAGGGTGTTTCATTTATCTCTCAATAGAGTGGCTCAAGACTGCTATCACTGATTGCCTTCCTCAATTCAGGCAGACTAGAAAGTACTCTATGATGCTTTTATCAATCAATACTCCTATAATGCCAAACTAGAAGTATCTTTGAGAGACCTGGAGATGACCAAGCAAAAGCACAATGAATCTTTTACCGATTGCCTTACTCGCTGGAGGAATAAGGCTGCTTTGTTAAAGAATAAACCATCAAAGAAGGATCAGGTTAGAATAGTAGTAAGGAATGTGCTTCCTAATATGGTGGAGACTCTACGAACTATGAACCCTAAATCTTTTGATGATTTGTATGATGATGGGCTGCAATGTGAAGAGATTGAGACAGAAAGGTAGAGAACCCAGAAAGGAAAAGCACCATACACTCGACCCTCAACACAAACCCATAAAACAGTTGATGTCAACCAGGTCTGAGCCAACAAAACCTATCCCAACCGTAAATTCTCCAACTTTAACCGCCCTCTTTCCAAAATCTTTGAAAGGCTATAAAAACAAGGCCTTTTAAAACCAGAACTAGCTAAAAACCCTCCAAACACCAACTCATCCAGCTATAATCCACAAGCATATTGTCACTATCACCAAATACAAGGGCATCATATAGATAATTGCCTAAACCTCAAACACCAAATCCAAGACCTCATAGATGCTGGGAAAATCACCGACCCATAATTCAGACAACCAAACACTAAAACCAACCCTTTACCCAATTACAACCGTGTACCTCCACCAAACCAAAACCATGTGCATTGAGTCAGGGTTCATAGAGAAAGAAGTACTGGCTTCATTTGAACAGTTGGGTTCAGAATCCAGCATAACACTGAAAGAAACTCATGAAATACAACGTTCCAATCGACCAGTGTCACTACAACAATATGTACTTTTGGGGCAAAAAATAAAATAAAAATAATAAAAGTAAAAAAAATAAAAATAATAAAAAAATCGAAAACACTCTTCTCTCTCCTCTCATTCTCTCTCGGAACCTCTCTCTCTACTACCAGTGCTCTCACACCCACCACCGCTAACCACCACCTACCTGTGGCCAAAACACCTCCTCCCTACCTTAATGGTCCTTACAATTTCATTGGTGGCATCTATTTTCTGATTGGAGCTCAGTTTGTGAAGTTTGGCGGGAACATCCTCGTCGGACGAGTTTGCCCTTCACAGATTCTGTGAATTCAAACATTGAAATCAATTGCTATGGATTTGGGATGATGATCTACGAATATTGATAAAATTTGGTGGCTTGAGGACCACATTAAGCCCGTGATCGGAGCTTTTGAAGCAGTTGACTAAAACAGTAAATCCTAAAGATTTCAATAGCCTTTGGAGCAATTGATGGTATGAATAAACTCCTGGAGTCATGGGCTTTGTATGGGTATGTTTAGATTGTATTTTTATTGAGGTCTATGAATTCCAGTGATCGGATTCTGACATGTTTTGATGAGAAATAAATCATCAAGATCCTCTCAACAACGATCAGAAAATACTGATTCTGGCCATTCTTGATGGAAACGGTGATGGCATAGAGGGACGTTTTCCTAGAAGGTCTCCATACCAACAGAATGTAGAAAATTTGACATCGGTGTGTCTTCATATCGTCAAGAAGGAGAATTATCTCAAACTCAGCTGGCAAGATCAAACACGCACATAATCCTCTCCACCAAGAATGATGATCACCAGTGTTCAACACAAGACTGAAGAGCATGATCATATCCATAACTTCACACATTTCATATAGCATAGATTACAACATGTGATGCATCTATAGGATATAGTGTTAGTATAAGAGTTTACACATGCACCATGCAAGATACATTAGTCTCCACATCCGTTACATACAAGCACATGACATGCATCAGACTAAACACGGATATATTTCATGCATCCACGCATACTTCTATAGATTTTTAGGACTTTGAAATGATTACAATAAACTCATGGAAGAGGCCTTGGATCTACCTGCCCTATATTGCATACATTCATACACCCATACATGTAGTGCTTAGGTCATCACATTCATTTCAAACATGAGCATTCATGCATAAACAGGTCCGAAGGCCATAAAGGAGTATGATACAAAAGAAGTAAAGTACTGAAGCTACAAGCCCTACAAATAAGATCGAAAGAAGCCATTCTGAAGGATGATGGCCTAAATTGGACTAGCAATGGAAAATGCCAACAAGAAGCTCGATGAGCTGCTCTCCTCCTCATCATCATGCTCATAAACACATTGTATCCCTGCAATGCTCTAGTACAGCCCCTCAATCTGTCCCTTTCTCTGCCTGTTGTGCTCCTTCCAAGCCTGACAAATCTCCACAGCAAAAACTGAACAACTAGTGCTCCAGATTCATAAATGTGTTCTATTAAGCACTTGTAGCAAAGTATTTACCATTTGACAAGTCTGTTCCTATTGTCTTTGCATCACCAAGATAGTTCTCTCTAATGCAACCACTCGAGACCTCAATTCCTCATTTGCAGAAGTGCCTCAGATGGTGGAAAAACACTGCTAGAAGGCTCATTTATTTACTCTACAGGTGATTGAGGTAATAATAAGGGACCATCCTGACGTCATACCCCTTGCTGATTATTCTCCTGAATACTTCTGCACAAGGTCCTATAGAAGTAAGCATTCAGCTGCATTCTCTTAAATAATGACATCGGAAGTGGCTCTCGAGCTACATGATCTTCCCAGGATAAATCAATCCTAAGATAGTCAAAGATGTGAGTCAAGACACCAATGAAAGGTAAAGCCATTCTTTTTGTCCAAACCATGTCCATGTATTGCAACATGGACCTGGGTAGATTGACTGGTTTTCCTGTCAGTAGCATGGAAACAAGGAACATATCACAAGGCCTGTAATGAACCCCATCTGGATCTCATGGGTATATGATGTGATAACACATGTTTTGGATCACTTTAATCTAGAATGGAATATCGACAACATATGGAACAAATGCTTCTTATTTTAACTCATCAAGGAGAAAGATTTTTGTTTGCTCTAGAGGGGAAAGTGGACTTTCAGTCCAGTCATGAACAGAATTAACCACCCATCCTTAAGCAGGAATGTTCAGTAGCTTGGCTAAGAAGCCTTCCTCTAAAGTGATGGCATGACCTTTTTCCTGAGGTGAGATGATCCCAGTCTCTGGATTTTTCTTGATGTTAGCATAAAATCGCTTACAAGATCAGGATATATGGGACAGGAATCAGTGAGAAGATGCATCCATCCCTGGAGCTTGAAGAACTCTAATAATCCACATTCTTCATAAAGAGAAACATCATCGATGTACCCAGGAATAAGGAGTGACTTTTTATCAAGGATTTTTATCATATAGCTTGCGGTCTTCGATGAGAAGTCAGGATTAATTTGGAGTAAATCTGAATGACTCCCTAATTGGGAGATGTGTGTGATCATCTTTCTCTTATTCATTGGAGAATACTAGAAATAGAAGAGGATGTCTTTAGAAAAGGATAACGATAGTTGAATGGTATATCAGAGAATGTAAATAATTTATGTATGAAAAACTAATATATGCTTTTTTCTTGATTTTGTATAGGATAATCTATGTCATCACAGATGTCAGCCAAGTGGTGTCTGCAATCAATAATTTACGATGATGCTCATAACTGGAGGTTTGAAAATGCAACCTCGAGACAACCTGCAGTAACAGGCTATACTATCAGTAAAGCCAATCAATCTAAGGACAACTTGCAGTGATAGGCTATGCTACTAGTAAGGCCAATTAACTTGAGGACAACCTGTAATGGCCGATCGTACCATCACAGATGCCAGCTAAGTGATGCCTGTAATCCATAATGATGCTCATAACTTGAGGTATGGGAAACACAACCTAGGGACAACCTGCAATGGCAGGTTGTACCATCAATAAAGCAAACCAAGAGATGTTCTTAGTCAATAATGCACATAATGGAACTCATAACCTGAGAATGAGTAGCACAATTCGAGGTAAGTGAAAATACTTTTTACCATTCATATGCATAAGGTGCATTTGTCTCATCTGTGGGTCATGTCTCCTCGAGGTAATAAAGATCCCCATTCATATGTGCATCACTGACAGACTCATTAAAATCTTTAAAACATTGATAAGGTGTTGTTGGTTCTGAATAATTAAGCTCAAACACTACTTTTGCTAAGCATATCATTGTCATTTCTACTCTCTTGTAAACTTCAACATGAATCCATAATCCAACCTTCTTCTTCAAAACAAAAGCAATCCTCAAACTAAAGAGGATAGGGTATTTGTTAAAGATGTCCTTGTTCCGAAAGTTGTTAATTTTTCACACTTGGAGAAACATGGAGTGTTAAATTTCTTTGACTGTCAAGGTTAGTGTTATCTGTTAGTTTATGGTAAGCCAATATACCGTTTATTAGTTAAACAATTCGATGCTAATCTCGCATTCAATCACAAGAACCATATTCTTAGATCTTTTGTTAAGGGTCGAGACATCATTCTAGATGAATCTACCCTGGCAAAAATCTTGAATATTCCCTATGATGGATGGGGGATTCAGTCTTTGTCAAATTGGTCTTCTCTTCCACTTTTCCCTATAGAACAAACTAGGATTATGATGCTTGATGATTCTATTCAATCTCTCTACATCCCATTTATTGATCAACTCCCAGCTCTCACCAGAGTCATTCATCAACTGTGTTTCTATAAATGTTTTTCCAAATGATTCTCGGTATTACAAGATAACAGAACAGGACATGTTCTTCATCTCCATGATGTTGTCCAAAAAACTAGTGAATCTTCCTAGATCTATGTTGTCTTACATGTTTATTGTTGTCCACAAAGATCTTTCACTGCCATATGGTGGCATTCTACCAAGGTGTTTGAGCACTTTAGAGTTGATTTGGATTGTGTTGAATATATTTTCAGAACACCTTATCCCAGCTCAATGCTTGATCACTTGAATTTAACTTTAGAACAGCAGATTCCTAGTGGATCTAAGAGAAGACAACCCATGGAATCATTTGAGACAATGGGAGGGCAAGAGATTAACCCATGATCTAATGTTGCTTTGGAGAATTTGAATCCTCCACTCATCCAACAAACTGCTCAGTCTTCCAATGCTCTGTCACTTGAAAGTATTTATTCTATGGTACGGGAAAATAATTCTCATCTAGAAAGCATTGAAAGACAATTATCATTCCTCTAAGAATAACAAGCGCAAATCTCTCAGACTCTGACAGCTTTATTGGGTGTCTTGGCCAATTCATTCTCACCATCTTAATCATTTGTTTAATGATTATATGATTTTATGTTTTGTTGTCCTATCATGAATGAATTATTTCTTTTGGATTGCCAGAATGATAATACAGCTTTCTCATTTCATATCATATGAGGCTACAAATTGAACATGATACATTTTGAGTAGCAAAAGTCTGCTTAGCTGAACATATATTGACTTGAAGCATACCACATGATCATATCAAATCTGAATACAGCTTTTCTTTCCCTGATTATCATTGGTCAATGATATTTCCTAAATTTGTGCTTTTTCCCATCATCAGACTCCATCATCAAGATGTAAAGTTTAATTTCTGAGGTTTTGATTCATCTATGTTTTATGTTAACAAACTTCATTATTAGGTAGTGAGGTTCAATTCATTTCATATTTGAGGTTTAATTCATTTGTGTTTCTATTAACTAACTCCATAATCCAATAGTGAAATTTCACCTGAATGTGTTTCATATTAGCATACCTCATTAAATGTGTTTCATATCAACAGTCTTAGATGCCAAAAAATTTTCAACAGGCTTAGATGCCGAAAATTTTCAGAGGCTTAAATGCCAAATATTTTCAACAGGCTTAAATGCCAAAAATTTTTCACAGGTTTAGATGCTGAATATTTTCAGAAAATTTGTAAGTAATTTTTAGAGGCTTAAATGCCAATATTTTTAGAAAATTCATAAGCAATTTTCACAAGCTTAAATGCCAACATTTTCAAAAAGTTCAGAAGTAATTTTTAGAGGCTTCCACGCCAAATCTCTCTAGTGAAGGCTTCCATGCATCTTCAGAAACCTAGAGCTGTATCCTTGCCAGTATCTTAAATTGTTTGTTTTCTTTGTTTTAATGCTTTGTCATCGTTTATTCATATTATTGCTAACATTGCTAAACTCTGACAAAGCGGGGGCAACTGTAGGCACGTGATTTTTAGATGCAGGTCATGGAAGTGGCTCGGGGTGCCCAATGATGAAAACAGTTCGGTATAGGACCACTTTCAGTACCCATTCCTTGGTTTGAAAGCAAAGAATGAAAATAAACTACTTCGGCTAAAATTGAAGTAACATTTCATGTTTTCTTTGAATCTTTTGAATTTTCAAAATGTTTTCATGGTTTTCAACATTGTTTTTTTTCCAATGAAAATGTTTGCTAAAGTTGCATGGCTTTCAGCCTCAAAGTTAATTTCAAAACCGATAAGTGATTGGCGTTCGTGAAGTGAAAATGCAGTCCCGTACCTAATGTCCATCTTGTAAGGGTCATAACTTTTGCTACAAAACTCCAAATGACCCAAAATTTGAGTCTATTTCATAGTTCAAGAAGTTCCTTACAATTTTGTATTTCATAAAAATTTTGGCCATCACGAGGCTCAAAATCGCAAAATCATTTTGTTGACCCCAAGGATCCATTAGTGATTTTGATGATGCAAAACATTGTCTTAGTGCTAATATGTTTGCTAAGTGCTTTATAGGTGATGGATGCATATCAAATGCATAATAACAGTTGATGAAGAAGATCAAGGGATATTGATGAAGTTTTGGAGTGCATTATGAGTGATAATAAGTAGTGCACGGTGGTGATGAAGAACTGATGGATAGGTTTGGTAAAATATGAGTAATAATGATGGAATTCTTAATGGTATTCAAAGTGTTATATATGAAGATTGTGTATGACGATGAACAATGGTAATGAGCTTTGATGAGTGTTTTAGCCTAGGTGGATAGGTTTAAGTATTAACCTTTATTAAAACACTTAGGGTAATGGTGTTTAGTTTAGGTGGATAGGTTCAAGTGTAAACCTTATTAAAACACTTGGGATAATGGTGTTTAGATTAGGAGGATAGGTTCAAGTGTAAACCTCAATAAAACACTTGGGTTAATTGGTGAGAGTTTGGAGTAAAAAGATAAAATAT
>CANYLF011427953.1:0-15468 GCA_948193215.1 Bocquillonia castaneifolia | reverse complement strand
CATGTTATATTTTTACTCTCTTTGACTGTGCTATTAGTTGGAAAGCAACACTACAGCCTACTGTTGCTTTGTCTACAACTGAAGCTGAATACATGTCATTGACTGAAGGTGTTAAGGAGGGTATCTGGTTGCATGGTCTTTTTGGTAGCTTGGGTTTGGAGGTGCAAAAACCTTTTATTTATTGTGACAGTCAAAGTGCATTGTGTTTGGCCAAGAACCTGATCTATCATGAAAGATCAAAGCATATTGATGTTAGACTAAACTTCATCAGGGATGTTATTAAAGAAAATGTATTCTCCATAGAGAAGATTGCCACAGCAGATAATCCAGCAGATATGTTGACTAAGCCACTGCCTACAGAAAAGTTCAAGCATAGCTTGGACTTGGTGAATGTTCGCATAGCATGAGGCCCTTAGAGGCATGGATGGCAGAGAGTTATTCTTGTGAGGTTTTTGATGGTGTGAGAAAATTCAAGTCAAGGTGGAGAATTGTTAAATGCCTTGAATTATTAAAGCCGACCCGAATTATAACCCGACCCGAAATTTTTGGGAGCTCGACCCGAAAGGGATTTTTTTTCTGGAGGTCTGTGGTGGAGACGGAGAGTGAGGGATGACCCGTTTTGACTATATGGGTTATATATATTTTTTATTTTTAGGATTGGGTGGCTGTTTTTTTTCGGTTGTACTGTTGCATTGAGTTTCTCTCAGAAAATAAAGAATCCTCTCTGTCCGTGGACGTAGACTGTTTCTTGGCCGAACCACATAAATCTTGTGTGTTGTTTCTTGTGTTTCTCTTGTTTAATTTCTTCTTAATTTGCTGCTTGTGTTAACAATTTGCCTTGTCAAAAATCAGAATAGCTAATTCGAAAGAAGATTTTGTCAATATGAAGACCCTGTTACTCTTAGTTTTCAGCTTATTAAGCTCCTGTTCGATTATGGTGTCTGGGTTTGAAAGAGAAGACAAGGAGGAGAAAGCCGAATGATATTCTATCTCAGAGTTGACAAGAGTTACGAGTCCAGAATCAGTGGAGAAACTGCTGCTGCTTTGCTCGTACATTACTGTCACTTTTCACCACCTGAAGAGGCCTACTATGGAAGCAATGCATTGCACGTGGAAGGAGATATGGGTACTCATTTGGATGAAATGCGGCAGTTGATGAGCCATCGTCGGTGTTGTTATGACAGGTGAATTTAATGATACAATAGGGCTGTCTTTGATTCTTCTATCAATTTCTGAGTGCAGAGCAGCCTCTTGAATTGTCAGTGTCCCAATTATTGCTTGTATTACTTCACTGTCAACAAGCTCAATTACTGCAATAATGTTGTAAGAGACGTAACAAGTGTACAATAAGGAGAGGAGCGGAAAATTATTAATTTACTAGCTCTTAAAATGCAAATCAAGTATTTCTCTAAACATAAATTAAACTAGAACTCGGCTTGATAAAATAATGAACTAAAAAAAAGTATATATAGAAACTGAAATACATGACCAATATTTAGGTATCAGGACCTCTCAGTTTTGATCAAATGCAACACTTTGACTTGTGTTCACTTCATCTTCTATTTCTAATACTACATATACTTTCTTATCAAAAAGAAAACGTTGATCAGATGTACCCACTATCACAAGTTCATTTTGAGCATGAAAATTTGTTGTTCTTTTAGTAAAATGAAACCTGGCTTGTAAGTTCAGTTCACTACTCTGTTTACTAGGAGACAGACAGGAATCTTACCAGAGGAAGCTTCTTTGACCGAGTCCAAGCCTGAATCCTTGAGCTGTAAAACTATTTGCTTGGCAAAGCAGCTTGAAAGGCAAAAATCCTCAACACCCATTACCATAGCTACTTTCATCTCTTTGCCAACTCGAGAATTATAATTAATAACACCACCTATTGCTATATTTCCCATTACTTGAGGGCTCAATGGACGGCCATGCCTGTCTTCATTTGCCTTGGTTCCCAATCCCATCAACAATAACAGCAGGAACAAGAACAACATACTCACACTGGACATCTTTTGTTCTTCAAAACTTCAACCAAATGAGAGAGAGCTAAACGAACAATTAATTTTTGACTTGATTGACTTACCTTCTAGAAATATAAAAATTCAAACGTTTCAGCAGGGCAGGAGGACAATAATTCTAGATTCAGAAATATACTTGAATTTTCCACACCCAAGGTTTTTTCAACCATATCTACATTTTACAAGTTGATGACATTAGAATCAGAATCTTGAAATAAAAACAAGTGTTTATTGATTAATTTTTATTTTTATTTACATTAAAGTCAAATACATATTAGTATTGGAAAAAGGGTCAAATAGGTCCTTGAATTTGTATCACAGGGCCATTTAAGGTCAAATTGAACTTTTTGACCAAATAGACCCACAACTTCTATTTTAGAGCCAAATAGATCCAATTTCTGGATTAATTCCACATACAACACTATGGATCTATTTGGCTCAAAATGACAGAAATTGGATCTATTTGACCAAAAAGACAGAAATTGGATCTATTTGACCTTATATTGGATCTATTAGGCCCTAAAATAGAAGTTGTGGGTCTATTTAACTCAAAAGTTCAATTTAAGCTTAAATGACCCTTTCACACAAGTTCAAGGGCCTATTTGACCCTTTGTCCTATTAGTATCTGCATATTAGGATTACTAGTAACCTTAAAAATTAATGCAAGATAGTTATAAGCATTAAATTAAACTACACGACATGTCGTAGTTAGAGAAATAGAGAAAAAGTTCGCATGTCGTTTGAGTCGGTCTTAGAAAACGACAAAGGCCAAACCTGATAAAATAAAAAGAAAAGAGAAAGGTTTTATCTGTTGAAAGATTTTCCACTTGCGGAGCTCTTCAGTGATAACCGAAGAAGTGAGCAAGTGGAGTGATTACAATTTACAAGTTGTAGTAATAAAAGACAGACGACCATTAAAGCCAAATGATACCCAAGAATCTGCAAAATTGTAAAAACCAGTGACCCCCCATATATAAAATAGCAGTAATAGAGAGTAGAGTGAGATAAAAAAAGCCATGAGCATGGCTTTATTATTTAAACCACCACCGTCACCGTCTATTCATACTCAGTTCTCGAACCCTAATTCAGTGTATTTTTTTTCTCCGGTGATTTTATCTCTTCCGTTGCATAAAACGACGTCGGTTTATTCGCGTGTTTGTGCGTTGAAGACTGGATCAGAGGGGTCGGATTTGCTGAGGAAACCGATTGTGGGTTCAGAGAAGGAGGAGGAGGAGTTGAGTGGAGTTTCTGATAGTGAAGAGGAGGGTAATAGTGGAAATAGAAGAATTAATAATAATAAGAAGAAGAAGGTGAAAGAAGAAGAAGATGAATTTGTTGATTGGGAAGACCAGATTTTGGAAGATACCGTTCCTCTTGTTGGCTTTGTTCGAATGATTCTTCACTCTGGCAAGTACGTATTCTCTTAAAAAAACATTAGAAACAATTTTTTTGTGTATATAGGTTTTAATTTGCATTATAATTAACTCTAGTGTTTAAATTTTGTGGGTGTGAAACATTTATCATATTTACAAACAGATATGAAAATGGAGATAGATTAAGTCCAGAGCATGAGAGTACTATTGTTGAGAGGTTGCTTCGTTATCATCCTGACTGCGATAAGAAAATTGGCACTGGAATTGATTATATCACGGTATGCCTCCTTTGCTTTCTCACCCTTAATTGTACTTGTGCATTGTGCTTGGATATCTCTTTTGTGTTATTACACTTTTCTTTTTTCTTTTTTTTTTTTAATGTATCAAGCTATGCTATGCCCTTTATAGGCCTTTAAATTTTAGTTTTTGGCATTGGAAACACGGACCCAAGTAGCCATTGCATCATGCTAGCATATTGTCGAGTGCTAAATTATTGCTGAATCTTGCATTAAACCCTTTAGCGTTCCAATCGACAGACAGGATTAGTTTTCACCTGATATCTTCATGGTTTTGTGACATTCTTTAGAAGTCCTGGTAACTTTCCTTTTGTTTTTCATCCTCTTACATGGTCAAGATCAAGACCCCTGCGTATGCAACATAATTATGCTGCTATGAATGACGATTGAGCTCAAACTATGCTGTTGAAGATCCTTGTTCAGTATTGATCACAGGGCATTGGATTGAACAGTCTCTTGGATAGTGCCTGCAATTGTTCCCCCGTAAAATTTCATTTTTGCTTGGTGGAATGTTAATCGTGATTCTGACATTTCTTTTCTTCAGTTATATTTTATGCCTAAATGACTTGAATTTCTTCTTTGTAATTCCTAGGTTGGTCATCATCCTGAGTTTGAATCCTCGCGATGTCTGTTTATAGTTAGGAAAGATGGACAATTGGTCGACTTTTCTTATTGGAAGTGCATCAAGGGCCTAATCAAGAAAAACTATCCATTGTATGCAGACAGCTTTATCCTCAGACATTTCCGTAGGCGTCGGCAGAGTTGATGAAGGTAGTGCTCTCTGCTCAACTAGTTGATCAAATATTTACATATATGTGTGTGTATGCTGAGGAATTCCATCGTTCATTCTTATTGTCTAAATGATGTCATTTGTATGCCTTTAATAACATTTGTAGTAATTAGAAGCAAAGATTGATATTTTCAAATTGTAATGCATGGCATCAATATTATGCATACTTGTGATGAGTGCAAACTGGGGATAGCTTTCTCCGGTATCTCGAAGAGGAAGTGATCAGATTTTGAATCTTCTCAACTCTCTCACTTTCTCCCAAGTGTTTATATGCTTTTGCTTGTATTGCACACAAGAGTTGCAAAGCTCAATGTAATTGCCTGATAAACCCAGTTGGGCATCTGCATTATTAGACATGAGATTAGTTAGATCAACTAAGATCTGAACATAAATCCAACAATAGTCGTCCTCCCAGACCAAGACCATTCTAAATTTTGCTCCCGGACAGCTCCACTCATTACTCACTTGATTCCTGGTTTTTATTTTAGCATTCAAATGTAGTGATTTTTTTAATACTAATTTTATTAGTAACTTTGGTTTTTTTAAAAAGGTGAACTGCTGAACTCAATTATGCGAAGTACAACAATTCATGAATACAACTCAAAATCTGATATTTGTATCTTCAAGTGTGAGTAGATGCGTAGACTAGCTCATGGTCTGGCCAACTGATCAAGTCTTCCCAGCCCATTCAATTTAGATTGGAATTAGAAAATGGTGGGAAGTGGCCTTGTTGAAATCAAACACGTGTTGAGACTAAATTGGGGGCTAAGATTATGTTACACCGATGAGAAGAGTGATAAATAAAGTGTCATATCACTTTTACACAAAAGTGATATGACACTTTATGTTACACCGGTGCAACATAGAAGGATCCCTAAATTGAGTGGTATTATAGTCCACCTTTATCGATTGTCAACAATTGTTTGTTGAAGATGGAGTATTAATTTTTTGTATGAGATCTAGGACTGTAAATGAGCAGAGTTGCTCATGAGCAGCTCAGTGTTTAGTTTGGTAATGAACTCGGCTTGAGCTTATTTGTGAGTCATGAGCAGCTCTGTGTTTGGTTTGGTAGTGAACTTGGCTTGAGCTCATTCGTGAGTTAAATGAACCAAGTTTGAGTTCAATTTTCTGTTCGTTTAGTTAAATGACCCGAACTTGAACATGAAGGTGCTCGGCGGATTTACGTTCGTGAACAGCTCGATTAAGTGTTCATGAGCTTGTTTATTTAAAAACTCGTGAACAAACTCGTCAAGTGTTCATTTAGCATATGTATTTATACTTATAAATAAATTATTGAAACTAAATCAATAATATTTATAATTTGTATATCAATTTTATAAGTAAAAATAAATTCGTCAATAAATATATAATTATAAATACTTTTTAATTATTGAAAATAGTAATATTTATAATCATAAATTTCATATTTAAATTATAATTTATATACATTAAATTATGAATATCATTCTTTAAAAATGATTTTTATACTAAAAAAAATTTAAATTAATATTTATAAAATAAAAATTGAGGTCGATTAGGCTTGTAAATATTATATTAATATAGTAGTGTTTGATTCGAGCTTGGTTCGTTTTCTAAATAAGCTTGAAATTTAAGCTCGAACATGGCTCGGTTGGATTGCAACCTATCCGTCAGTTTTTCTGGTGACTGTAGACAATGCTCCGGATGGTGAACATGTCCGCTTCGGTTAAACTGAATCACATCAATCAAATGGAACATATATCATATTCATAGTACCACGTGTTGATGTTGGAAAGGATAATGTCCCGTGTATTGGCTGGCAGCCTGGCAGTAGTAGTACTACTACTAGGTTATTGTTAGTGCTGCCAACATCATTTCTCTTCTGTGGATCTATTCACAGTTCGACACGTTGTTCAATTTCCACTGACTAATGCTGGCCTGCTAAGTTTTTCTTTTTCTTTAACCATCCCAAACCAAACCAAGCATATATCATCATTTGTCCGATTCCAGTAGCATCTCTCTCTCTCTTTTTCTTTTTGATTCCCGTTTAAAAAAAATGTGACCAGCAATTGTAATTTTCACTGAAACTAATCCAAAAATAATGCACTACCCTAATATCTTCCCGGGGTGAAGTCATGAATTTTATTAAAGGGGTAAAATCTACAAATATAATAACATTCCTTTTTAAAAAAATTGAACCAAATTGATTGATTAGATTGAAAAAAAAAATAGACAATTAGCCCTTAACTTGGTCAAAGAAATTATTAAAATTGATTTGAATAAAAAAAGCTATCTAAAACCAGTTACTAATTTGATCTAAATATTTATTAAAATTAATTTGAATAAAAAAAATCTAAAATAGGTTTGAACTTGATCGGGCATGCAATTTGATGAACCTATCAAATTAATTTTAAATTCTAAATCAAATAAGTTAAACAAGTTGATTCGAGAATAATTATCCTACCAATTCAAGCATTGGATTATATTTAAAATATTGTATAACAACAATATCTTTTTCAAAGAAGTAAATTTATAAGTTAGTATAAAGATGAAGTGGACAATATATTTTTAAGAGAAAATTAAATGTGGAACTTAATACTATTGATATAATGTAGTACATGATTTAAAGGTGGTGATTGTCCACCATGAGCTACATGAGGCTTCACTAATGACCTTCCTATACTTAATAAAGAGCAAGGATGTAAACAAATCGGATATCTATTCAATAAAAAACATCCAAATTCATATCCAATAAAGCAGTATCAGTTTCAGTTAATGAATATTTATACTCGTTCTAAATTTAAATAAAAATATCTATGGATATTTGAATCCACATCAAATATGCAATTAATAATGATAATAAATTTTAATTGAAAATATTTTTATTTTTCTTTAAATAGATATATAGATATTCAATATTTAGTATCTATTACATGTTTAAATAGTTGATACAAATATTCATATCTAAATGATAGAATCGAAACAAATTATAGGATATATTCAAAAAATTAAATACAAATCCTATATAAATATAAATAAGATCTCTATTTGTTTTAAATCCGATAAAAAATCTAAGTTCACTATATTGGGATCAAATCGAAGCAGATGTGTGAACAAAACACATTTTATCCCTAAAAATAAAGAGTTCAAAGCAAGTCTTCAGAACCACTTATCTGTAACCTAATATACCTATACCAAATAAAATAATCTATTAGCAAATAAGTTTTATATGAAATTTATTTTGTAAATGCATTATATATAAAATTCATTTTGCAAATGAAGCGATTTTTTTCACAAGAATTAAATCAAATAAAGGCTAGAAATCGTTATATTGGTCGAAAATTGAACTTTTTGGCTTTCTATACTAGAAGTTAGACATCGACACTACACTAGCTCAAAGAAGCAAGATAGATTCTTATAATTTTTAATCCAATTGCTTCATTAATCAAATCGATTGGAACTTAAAATTAGTGAAAGATATTTTGGAAAAACTTGAATTTTCTTTACAATAATTCAACTTTGATGGATCAGCTCCAAAGCTCACTCCAACCAAAGAAGGTATAGTGTACGACAACTGAAAAACTTGTACGTACAAGTTCGAATGTAAGAGATGTGAGATAAACCCTTTAGTTACCTTGTAAATGCCCAAAAAGCACACATATAAAAAATCTTGAGCTCTCTTCTCCTGAACTATTTTATAATTTAGGGACCCCATCCCACTTTCAAAACTGACTGCACACCGTACTTAGAGTCCAGCCCATAGTCAAACCGAATCCATTACAACTAAACTCTCCTCGCTTCAACAGCAACCTTTCCAAGTCTAACCCATATATCTAGTGCTCTTATTCTAGAAATAGAAAAGAAAAAATTACTAATTCCTAAGGAAAGAGATAGCAACATAACCTAACCAAATGCATAATGGGAGACATGCATGTGTGATGTTATAGGTTGTTATTTAGTTAATTTTCAAGTACTCATTAGTAGTGATTGGCAACTTTACTAAAGGAGAACATGTGTCATCTTTTACTTAGCTTCCACCTCTGGAGTGCTTCAACCATTAATATATTATTTTCTGATTAATAATTGTATAACAGGTGTAAGGTATTGCCTCCCCTTTTATAAATACATCATTGTGACCTCAAAATTGCCCTTTTGTGGTTGTGGACCTTTTCTTATTACTTATAATTAATTAATTTCTTATGCTCAATATATTATATTCTGCTAAAGGGGTTTGTTGTAGAATACAAGTGCTTTTCTTTTGTTTTCCACGCTATTGCTACGGAAATTGTCTTCTTGTGAAGACGGGGCGTTAGGGTGAGGCCGAATATATGTGGCCCACGTACTTTCAATGCTTTCGATCCCAATTCAATAATATATAATAGAAAGATAATGGTCTGTGGCCTTTGTGATCTTTTGCACTTCATCTATGGTTGAAAGGGACTATTACAAGTTACAAAAACAAAAAAAATATATATTTAAGATGGACTTTATGGGGCTTTGATCTCCGGATAAAAAGTGTGATTAAATTATAGGACTAACATATGGCACGTTTTTATTAGTATTTCCATTAAAATCCAACAAGTATCTTAGTTTAGAAATTAGAATCTTGAAAGTGTATTTGCTTTCCTATTTTGTTTTAGTTCCAACATAAACGAAGTATCAAATTATAATCAGTTTGGCTTTGCCGTCACCTGTTATTGTTGAAGGCACAGCCTTACACAAATGCAATCCCCTCACTTTGATAGGAGAAGGAAATAAAAAAAAAATGAAAAATTTGTATGCATAATTTTAATGTCAAGATGTTTCATATGCTGATATTAAATTTATATTTGGATTTTACTTGCATATTCTAAGGGCAAAATTATTTTTTCTACTCCAAACTAGTAAGAAATTGATAAATACCTTAATTTGAAAGTTGTGTATGGTTGATACATGATCTTTTTGATTTAAGACAAATATATCCCATATCTATTTTTTATAGTGGGTTAACACAAAAATGACGTTGTTATTTTACTCCATTTTCTTCTTCTTGTTCTATTCTTTATCATGTGGTATATTCATCTTAAGTTGAAAGATCATGTACTAATCATGTATGATTTTCAAATTGAGGTATATTTATTGATTTCACTATAATTTGATGTAGAAATAATATTTTACCTATTCTAAGTGCATTACTCCAATGGTGAAATTTTATCATGTTTATATTTTATAATTTAACTATTCAACTACAAAGAATTAAAACATATAGATTACTCATCCATTAGTTTGGATTAATATTTCCGGTACAAGTTAAAAAGCTTTAAAATGTTGTTGTCCACTGGTAACTTTTATCAACCGCTTCAACTTGTGTATGCTATAAGGAGAGCAATGATACCAGGCCAATGAAATGTTACAATTTAGATAATTTTTCTTACCTGTTTCGTTGTTTTGAAAATAATCTGAATTGCACCGTGTATATATTTGTCCTTGTGCAAGAGGATAATCAGCTAAATTGTTTGTCTCAAATTTTCATTATGGAATCCTGAAAAGTTATATATCTTGAGAGAGGAGAATTTAAATCTAAAACTTTCGGACTATATAGTTAACCTTTTTAAAAATAAGGTGCGTGTTGTTTTTAAACTACTAAAACTATAGATTATTCTAAATACATGGATCTTTATTCTCCTTTTCATCATTACACTTCCATCTCTTCACATAATAGTAAAAATTATAAATTTTATTTTCATGGTTCATTATTTTCAAAGTATAAAACGGAGAATGAATTTGATTTTTAATGTGAATATAGTCAAATTTATTCTTTAATCAGTGTAAATTTTTATTGACTTTTAATTAATATTTAGAAAAACAAATTAAAAAACCGAGAAGCAGCCGTTGATTCGGTCTTTAATTCATTGCTCATCCTTTCAAATTAACCATATGTTTCAAAAGAAAAATTGGAATGTATTGATGAAAACAGTAGAAATATTGTAATTAACTTTTTTGTCCCAACTAACCAATGAGCTTTGGCTCAATGGTAGTAGGAGATCTCTCACTCTTAAGGTTTTGGTTTCAAGTCTTGAGATCTTCTTTGGTCCTTATAAATGACCCATCACTTGAATCTCACTAAAAATAAATGTAGAGGTTTACATTCACCGTTAGAAAAATACTAACTCTAACACACTAACATTCATAACTTCACATGGCCCTCTAATAATAGAAAACAGTTAAAAAAAGGAAAAGAAAAAACGGATAAAATCGAATATGTTATATGTACAATGTACTCGACATGAAATTTTTACTAGCGCTGTGTGACGGCATTGACGAAGGATACAGTGGGGGTGACTTTGACTTTTCTTTATTGGAGTGGCATCCTTATCCTCTTTACTGGTAGAAAGTAGGTGGCATATTCCCTCTTCAATTCAATAAGCCTTCGATTTCGATCTCCAAAAATTGTTAAAATAATGTTTAAAATTTTATTTTTTTTATAATTCTAGAGAAATTATAATTGCAATTCATGGAATAAATATATGTAATTTATAATCATTTAATCTACTTTTAACTTATAAGCATATTGAGTTATTGTAAATTGCATGTAATAATTTTAGACATAATACGGCACGAATTTAAACTGTATTAAAATGATAAATGGATCAATTCGTTTATAACACGATTAATTTCATCTAAACAGTTAAAATCTGCTTAATCCATTTAAATATAATCAAACACCGAGTTATTGTATTAATCTACTTAACACGACTCATACAACTTGTTAGAACCCTTTTAAACTATTTATTTATATTTTCAACCTTTCACATGTAATTAATTTATATAATTAGTATACATTTTTATTTTAGTGGATGTTATGGAGCATTATTTGAATGAATAAATAGATTTAAACATTTCATATTAAATACAGTTGAATCTCTCTAAATTAATATGATTCACGTGGAAAAAATATTAAATAATAAAAGTTATCAATTTATAGAACATTCATTTTAAAATATCATATAATTTATATATATTTTTATGCAATTTGTACAATTAATATGAAGAATAAATTGTGAAAGAAGACCTCTTTTATCAATAAAGAAAATTTTTTATATATTTTACTTAAATATTTCACTTATTATAAATAATAAAGTATATTCTAAATATATACATATGAGGATATAAATAACTATAAAAAAAATAAGTAATATATATGGGGTTTTATATGGGGAACAACGATTCTATAAATTAATATTTGCATGTAGGTATATAATATTTTGAATTAAATAATAGATAGTAGAATTATTAAATTATACACATTCGACGAAGTCAATGGATTGACTTTTCATTAAATAATAGATGTTAGTAATTTATAGAGTATCAATTTAGAGAGGTTCAACAGTAAGTTGATTTAATAACATACATTTTATTTTAATAGATGTTAAGATATTTATTATCTAAATGAATAAATAGATTAAAATATGTCAAGATATTTATTATCTAAATGAATAAATATATTTAAATATTTAATATTAAATAGGTTGATCTAATCACATGTATAATACATTGTGTTTATATAAAGTCATATCAAGTAACTCAAACTTATAATATGTTTTACGTAAGGCCTAATAGCTTAGTATAACCTGAACTTTAACCAAATTTTCAAATATCGCTAAAATCTTAAATTGTGTCCATTAACACGTCATATTTTACATTTAGTGTCAAATATAACCAGTCGTGTATTTTATTTGACATCATATACTTAAGTTTCATTCTTTCTCCTATTTAGCAAGACACGTCATATTGATTTGAAACCAAATATTTCCCGAACTTTCATATTATTTTCAAATATATCTCAAACTCCTCGTTTAGTTTCAAATATAGCCAATTTTATTTGACGTGTTTTGCCAACTAAGAGAGAGAATAAAAAGTAAGTATGGCATGTTAGATGAAACACATGTCTGACTATATTTGACACCAAACGAAAATTAAGGTACTAATCAACACAATTTAAGATTTTGACTATATTTGAAAATTCGATAAAAGTTCAAACTATAATAAGCTATCAAACTTTTAAGTAATTATATTTATAATGTTGATATGTGGTGTAATTTATGTAATAAACTTTTACATATATATCAAACACAATAACTAATTGTGTCGTATTTATACTTAGATTAATCGTATTCGTTCTCAGTCGTATTGAAGTATTAACCACTGACAAATTATGATGTACGAATACTCTCTCTTAACATCGTTTCCATGTTTCGAAAACATTTTTGCTTCTGAAACCTTCTGAAACTAACATGAAACCTTTCAGGATCGTTTCCGAAATTTTAAAAAAGTTTCAGGCTCATTTCCTTAATTTTCAAAAAAAATTGAAAACTCGTTTCCAAAAAAATTAATTTTTTTTAAAAACATTTTAATCCTAATTATATAAGGTTTAAAAACCTAAATATAATTATATAGGATTACTTTTTGAAATTTAATTTTAATCATCAATTTTGTAACAAATATTTTATTCTTTTTTGGATTATATTTATTTTTGTGTTAGTTTTTTTATGGGTTTGGTTTATTGTATACTATGTTAGTTTTATGATAGGTTTAATTATTTAGTTTTTGTTAGTTTAAATATTATATATATGAATAATTTAACATTTTATATATGAATTAATTTTTTTAAGGGAAGAATTAATATTTATTTAATATCTTAATTTGTATGAATTTTTAATAAAAAATAGTAATTTTATGTAAAATTCTATTATAATAATACCTTGTATAAATGTGTGTGTCTATATACACATATATATAAAAAAAATTAAAATTTATAAAATTAGCACTCTATTTTTAATATTTACATATTTCTCCACATTTCGTGTTTTATATTTTTTTAAAAATTCATTTCCTCGTCATTTCGTGTTGTTTCCTTATTTCCTTTCCTTTCCCGTTTCAGTTTCCGTCTTCCGTTCCCATTTCTGTACCAGTGACAAACATAAATTACCATCTTTATTTATTTATTTGGTTCGGGCACATTCATTGCAAAGTATCATCTTTCCTAACTGAATATCTAATTGATGCTTTATAGCTGAATTATTTCCTCATCACAGGTCAAACCTCCCTTCCTAATAAGGAAAAGCTTTTATCCTGAAAAATGATTAATTATTTAAGTACGTTAACATGATTTATAAAAAACACAACCAATCAATAAATAAATGCCAATACTTAAAACCCTAACCACCCTTCTCTCTCTTTTCTCTGGAAAATACAAACACTCTAATTTTTTTGAAACTGTTGTTGGTTTCTTTACCAATGATAAGCTCCTTTTATCATTGTTTTTCTTTATAATTTTCTTTTAAATTTTCAATAAATTGGGTGTTGTCACCTTTTTTATAGGATTTTATTCTCTTTTATCAAGAGTTTTTTTATTCTCTTTTATATACGAGTTTTGTTTTCTCCTTTTTATGAGATTTCTTATCTAATATATTGGTTTCGAGCCGTCTTCTACACTAAACAACGATTATGGTGAGGATCTTAACTATTAAAACAGATACAAAGTCATCGAAAATTTTACATGAGAAATTAAAGTTATGATTTTGGAGCTATATCTAGTTACCATTATTTGTTGTATTAATGATGAATTTTATATTGATATTTTAAATTATAAGGGTATTTTAATTTATAAATGTCATATAACTTTTTATAAATGAAACGTTAAAAATGCCTAGCTTAAATTATATGTGATGTTGTCCCAATCTCCCCTCAAAGAGTCGCGACTGTTGCAATGAAGTTGATATTAAAGTGTGAACTGTGAAGGATGATTGTGCTAAGATCATGCTTACTTCGTTTTCACTTTGATGTTTAGAACATTGTAAAATTTCAATCCATTGGGATACATTCTCACGTCCAAATATATACATATATGCTCTAGTCCAATAGGATTTAACAACTATCTTTTCAAGTATTTTTTTTATAAGGTACAATTCGATTATTTCGAAAAAAGAAGAAGTACTTATTATGAATGTGAATGAGCAATTCATTTACTTGTGAATGTATAGTTTTTCAAATAGTGGAAAGAAAATCTCTATATAAACTGAACTTTCATTCAGTTTCAGTTATTGATATAGAAAAATATATGAAAAAGTTTATAGTTCTTCAAACTCTCTCAAAATTCTTTCAAAATTATTTTACTATAAAATATTTTTCTTCTAATTAAACACAACTAAAACAAAGTAAAAGCAATTCAATTTTATTTTTACAACACGTTATCAGCACGAGAAGCTCTCGATCAAGGCAATAAGGTATATATTTCTTAATATTTAATCTTCATGAATATATTATTTGATTATATATTATCATGGAAGGCTTTGCCTCCTCAATCTAACTTTATATTAATTGTTATTTTATTTTTTTTTCAACTAACTACACCATTGATGCAAAATTTGCTAGAAATGGTTCTAACATTATGGATGGCTATGCCTCCTACCAATTTATATTTATGCATATTTATATATTTTTTATTATGTTAATGGAAGGCTATACCCCATTTTATATTAATGGACGGTTTTGCCCCATATTTGTATACCTCATAAATAACATCATTTAATTAATATATCATTAATATAAGAGCGGAAGCTCACTTGCTATAAATAATCATACTAACATTATTTATTAATTTTACTTTATAAAATTTATTTTCTCAATAAAAAAATTAATAAAAAAAAATTTCTAACAGCTATATTACTGTTACCAACGGTAATATAACGGTAACAAACGGCTATATTTTTCATTATAAATAGACAAGCTATGAACTTTATTTATTCACACAAATTCATACATTTTTCTTTCTTTCTTTACTCTAAATTTTAAGTATGATTTGGTATATATATATTTGTGTTTTGTTCATAACTATTATAATAGCTTATGGAATGATTCATATAGAAGAAGATTTTATATTTGATATAAGTTTAAGTATTATTGTATTATTTTATGTACCTCTATTATTTCTTGCAATATTCATTCATTATATAATTAATTAGTAAATT
>CANYLF011427148.1:0-29381 GCA_948193215.1 Bocquillonia castaneifolia | reverse complement strand
CAAAACTAGATAGGATGAAAAATCGACTCAGGATTCACTGTCTTAAATCATCGTTGCCCCTGATGATGTCAAATGTGAGAGAATAGCAAGGAAATCTACGAGAACATCTGTCATCGGTAGGCAAGCTGAGATAGATGCAATGCGTGCAGCTTTGCAAGCAACAACAAAAGTCAGTCCTTTGCTTAGGGAGCGTCTCTTCTTCTACAGAAAATGTAATGAACCATTTTGCTGATTATCATTTGTTTGTACAATTTTAATCCATCATGTCACTAGATTCAAACACTTTAAAATATTCACACAACTGTTATTAAAACTTGAAAATTTGTTCAACTATATTTAGTCTTTTATATCTTGCTTTTAAATGTAGTATATAATTAATTAATTCTATTTACTTCTTTATTATAATCAAAATCAAGCAAGGCATGACCACACATAGCATAATTTTTATAAAATTTGTCATATAGTAGTAAAGATAACATTTCGTTCATCATATATCATTTTCATGTTTTTTGGCAAAGTAATTAATACCAAACGATGATTGTTTAATGGTACTTCACGTTAAGTTTTAAGTTCAAATAAATCTTGAAATAATATTTCATATTTAATACTAAAATATATATTTACCAAAAGAAATACTAAAATATATAATTAATGGTAATCAATATTACATCTTGCTAAAATCTAAAAAAAACTATAAAAAAAGTCTATAATAATGTTGTTTAAAATTAATAGTTAATATATTCTAAGAGTTTTGTTGACCTATTTGGACACTTAACTCTTGTTTTAATGTTGATTATTGCCCTAAGTTAATGTATTTAAAATTTGATTTGTTTAAGGTTGATTTCAGCTATAAAAATGAGTTTTAGGTTCACAATGATCATTGTGAAATCCACAATGATCGTTGTGCATCAGAGACTGGTTTTTCAAAAGAAATAGAAAAACACACGAACAAAGAGCATCCACAACGAACAGCACAACGAGTTCGTTGTTAAAGCAACAACGATCAAAGTCGGTCCCAATGAACTTGTTTACATGCAAAGAATCCAGAAACAACGAGTTCGTTCCAAGTCACAAAGAGTTCATTATAAATCAAAAACAATCGTTGTAACCATGTCAGCAGCTTTAAATGAATGTTTTTAAAAGTTGAAAAAGTGGGCAAATGGCTATATTTTCATCTCCAGCCTTCCCAACGGTCATAAAACCCTAAGAGGGTATAAAATCTCATCAGCAACTCATTTGGAAGTGAATCAACAAGTCTACAATCTTAAATTACTTCCAAACAATAAGTGTGAGTTGCAAAAACCTTTATTCTTTTATTTCACACATTTTTTATTGATTGTAAGAGCCTTGTGTGCTCATTTGATTTCCTTGTCAAGCTAGCTCTGGGGAGTGAGGTTTAGGATTCAATTATTGTGAAAGATTTAAGTGTTAACCTAGATTAAAACACTTGGTCAATGGTTTCTAGAGAGAGAAACACTTGGGTAGGTTTTGTTGGTTAAGCCTTAGGAAAAACCACATTGTAAAGGTTGTGTGTTAACCTTTGAAAACACATTGTAAAGGTTTGAGTGTGAGCCATTGAAAACACTTGAGTTTTGATCTTGTGCCCGGTAAAAGGATCATTGATAGTGGAATACCCAATTGGAGATTGGGGAGTGGATGTAAGGATTTGTTAATATCCCGAACCACTATAAAATTTCGGTGTTGTAGGTGTCTAATTGTTTTTATCTTAACTCTTCTCTTAGAGTTCTTAATTTTTAATTACCAACCAATTCACCCCCCTTTTGGTGCCAAGGGATTTCAAATTTGTTTGGTATAAATGAATTACACAAAATTCAAGGAATTCATTTGAAATTTCAAATTTTTTGGTGTTTGGTTTAAATCAAAATTAATTTGAAATTCTAATTTTTAAATTTCATTAAATTGATTATAACTATATCAAATCCCTCCAAAAATGATGGAATTTTCAAATTAACATTGAATAGCAAGATATACACATTTTATTATGATAAAAAAAAACTCTTCAATTCCATACTTTTCGTTTTTTTATACCAAACACAAGAAAGCCTAATAGTACTCTTTTATTATATATTTTATTTTATGTTTTTAAAAATATAATCATAAATTCAATATAATTTTTATTTTATTTTATTTACTAATAAATATATCTTAATTAACTAAAAAAATTAAAAATAACCCATGCAACGCATGAGCATGAAGCTAGTGTCTCTTATAATACGAAATCTATTAAGTAGCGGTATATAATTTTATACTTATCAGGAACAACAAATAATGTAAAAGTAAGTCAATTAAGATTTATTTACTAGCAATTTGTCTAGGAATAGACTTACATAGTCTGAATACTCCAAGAGATAAACATGAAATTTTTTTGATTTCATAAGGATCTGGAAAATTTTAGGGGAATGAGAAATGACGACTATTCATTATTAGCCATTTCTATGTAACTCTAGTTACATATTTTAATAGCTTTGAAAACAACCTTAAATCTCAGTTTTAATAATATTTTATAATCATAAATTATAATTTTTTTTGATGAATCATAAATTATAATTTGGAAAGAACCATTAGACCTATTTAGTCCCCCTTGTATATTTTTATCCAAACATTAAATTAATTTCTAATTATAACAAGAGAGCTATCAGTTTCATATTATGGTAAAAAAAATCAGGGATATATAAGTTAAATTATTAAAATTTAGAGTACTTTTATCAAGTGCTCGAGTGTAAAAATCAGGACTAAATAGATATCTGAGGTTGAAGATCAATGGCGGAGCAAGGGGGTGGCAGGGGGGCGGTCGCCATCCCTAGCCCCGATGAACTCCGTGTACCCCCTCTGATTTTATGGGATCTGCTCCCCTTTTCGTGAGAGTCGTCTTCCCTAAATTTAGGACTCAAAACTTATCCCCATTAGTCTATGAACGAAAATCAAATCATTATAATCATTGGTCTATTGTTAGATAAAGAAGACTTTATAAAAAAATAGTAGGAAAAAGTATAAAACTAGAAAAAATAAGCCTGATAATAAATTTTATATTTATCGTGTCTTATGTGTTTATTTTGTAAAATAAAACAAAATTTTATTTAGATAAAAAAAATGTTAAAATGGTCCATAACCTCATAATAGGCAAGAAGAATTGAAGAGGGTTAGCGATCCATATGGGTAAAGATAGCCCATAAAATCAACAAGGAAAAAGTATAAAAATATATATATAATATATTTATATAATTTTTTTCATTTACTGGTGTGTGGTTTTTTTTGTGGTATAAAATTATTATACTCCAGTACTTATCAACTATTGTCACTAATTTTTTTTGGTTTAATATATAAGTTTAATTAGAAAATATTTTATGATTTTTATTATTAATGTATTTGATAAAAAAATGAAATAAGTTTTAACTTTATTTTGGATATAATTTTATGTTTTTTTATAATTAATTTGTTAATTTGAGCTTATAATTAACTTATTAATTAGAGAAAATTTTTGTTTTTTATAATATATTTGTCAATTTTTTGTGTTATTCTATTATATCATTAAAAAATATAAATATCATTCATTATTCGGTATAATTTTGTGATTTGTAATTATAAATTTATTATATATATATATATATATAAATTTATTGATATTTTTAAGTTATTATTATTATTATTTTCTCTTATAATTTTAGAGACCTCTAAAAAAATTAATTTTAAAATAACAAAAAGTTAGAAATCTAAAACTAGTACTATCACATAATAGAAAATTCATGTTACTGTAAAATTTAATTCGAATGATATAATTATCAATCGAACCTCCATAAAACTCCCGCCTCCCCTTGCTGACATTTTTGGCTCCTCCACTAATATGTGTGTGGGCGTGTGTATAACAAATCATTTAATTAATGGAACTATAATTAATATTATTTTTCTTAATTACCATTAACTTTTAAGAATTTATTGAATTAAAATTAATCCAAATTGGATGTGTTTAGGATCATAAATTTAATGAAATATTCTTTTTTTTTCTCTTAATTGTGTCCCACTATTAAATTGCCCCCATAAAAACATGATTGTTAATGTGATGTAGCGGATCTATCTAATACTTAAATGGATAAATCCCTTTTGATAGGATGGGAGATCTCGAACTCAAGACCTCCTATCAAGCAGAGATTTCCCTCTACCATCTAACTAGACGACGAGACTAGCTAATAGAATACATTTTTACTGTTTTTAAAGATTAAAATTATAATACTATTTAGCATGGTTTTAAAAACCGAACCTGACCGGTCGGTTCAACCGAGAACCGGAGACCAATCCGGTTCGGTTTGCATTTTAAACCGGAAATCAGGTTTAATAGCTTTGGACCGGAAAAAACTGACAAAACCGCTTAAACCGGTGAACTGGTAAATTTTTAATAACCAGTCGGCTCAATAAATTGAAAAAAATAGCCCGATCAAATCCTCTTTATACAGAAGAAAATTAGAACACAAAATTATTTTGTCTACCCAGAAATCACATATTCAATATATGTACATAGAAAATCCACTCAAAAAAAAAAAAAAATATATATATATATATATATATAAGCAGAATAATTACATAATCTAAACAATGAAATATCCACTTTTCTAAAAGAAATTATATGAAGTATCTTTAATTCTTCTGTAAATAAAAGTTGAGCGACTATTACAGAGATCTTGCAACTGTATAAAATATATTTTTGGTAGTTGTGAATGGGCCATTTCACTTTATTTGTAGCCCAACTTAATTTTAGAAATAAGATTAGGAATGTGTATCTTTGCACAACTTTATATTTTAAAAGTTGAGGCTTTATTTTTCTTTCACTGGTTGAGCCAACAGTTAAATCGGTTGAACCAGTTGAATCTTGAACCGGTAACCTTTCCGGTTTAATCAACAGTTCGGTTTTTAAAACACTGTTATTAAGAATAGAATAAGTAATCTCATATTAAATGGTCTTTGAATTACCCCAGTTCTAACCACTGTTAAATATATTTTAAGCTCTTTCGTTTGTCCTTTCCATTAACGTTAAAAAATCACTGATTAATTTATTATTCCTTGACAACATAAATTTTTGGCCAAGCCATAACAAGTCACATCTCAACAACCGTAATCTTGAGTCCATGCAAACAGTAATTAATTCACAAATTTAATGACTAAAAAAAAATCTATCCGCCTTCTTTTCTATTTTCTTTCTTCCCTTGATTTTCTTCTAATAAAAAAATATTATTGATCATGCTGATTACATAAACATAGACGGTGAACAATTATATTTTTATTTTAAATTTATTTCATATTTAAATAAATACATATCTTTTAATATGATATTTATGTTTTTTCTTGTTACTCTTTTTAATGAATGTTTTAGTATTTATATTTTTTTTCTTGTACCTCCTTTATGGGTGTGTTAATTTTATTCTTGAAATTTTACAGTTCTTTATAGAAAGAATTTATGGTGATGATAATAATTATAGTGCAAAGTTTTACGTTGATTATATATCTTTCAAGCGGTCTTATTTAAAGATCATATTAGGTTTGATTCGTGACAAGATACGATCATCTTATTCATTTAGAGGAGATTCAAAAAAGTGTTATTCATTGATCATGTAGGATCTATATTTATGTATTCCTTGATTACTTTTTTCTTATATTTTTTATCAAAGTGATACGCTTCTATTCTCATGAATGAATTAATTACGATTTTCCTAAAAGAATTCACAAAATTAATACCTTTAGATTTAGTCCAAATCAACTAGATCCTGTCGAATGGATAAGTATGACGATTGGATAAGGATACTAAGGAGTACTTTTGGCATATCATGATACTATTTTGCGCCTGCATTAGCAAATTTATTTAATATCTCCTTTCAAAACTTTGACAAAACATCCAGATTAATATCAAACAAGCTGTACAACCATTTCCAGAGAATCAAAACTTAAACCAAATAAAAGAAATCAACAAAAAAATTAACCCACCCCAAGGTAAAAAAAAAACACCGTAAAACCTCAAATTTAACTCAAAAATATGTAACAAAAGACTTTGATATTTTAGAAAACAGTACCAGAAAGAAAAACATGTAATTAAATTTAGCTAAACCATTACAACATCATCATACAATCATTAGGATCAGATGAAAACACTTGCATAAGAAAAATTAAACAAGCACACGAGTAACCAACCAAAACACATAGATCAACTATTCAAAGCAACGCCACCGCCACCGCCACCACTACATGATATTGATTTATCATTACTAAAATGCAAAAGAATCACTCAAGTTTTATGCATAAAAACAACAGATCTAAAAGAAGCAGATCCATGATATATAAGAACAGATCTAACAAAAAGCACACACAGCATATATCAGATCTAACAGATCAGAAGCAAATCATGTAATAAAAATTAGGGGTGTGTAAAAATCGAACCGGATCGAGAAACCCAACAAATTTATGAAATTTGATTCGATTTATTTGATAAACAGTTCGGTTCGATTTTTATTTTTAAAAATTTTGATTTTCGATTCAGTTTTCATGTTTGAAAAACCAAACCAAACTGAAAATCAAAATTATTTAATTTAAATTTTTTATATTTATATATATATATTTTTTATATAATTTACTTATTATATATATTTGTTGAGACATTTTTATACGTTTTTTATTTTTTATATATATATGTAATGATTTTTTAATATATGAATATATAAAATTTAATAAATATTTCTTTAAAATTTTAAAAAATAAAAAATATATATAAAATAAAAACCGATTAAATCGAACCAAATTGAATTAAAAAATTGAAATAAATTTCATTTAATTCGATTCAGTTTAGGGATTAATTCGGTTAGATTTCAACTTTAAACTAATGAAAATTAATTGATTTGGTCCGATTCAAACCGAACCAAACCATACACACCTCAATTAAAAATGAATCAACATTAGTAAAACTAAAATAAAAATACTCAACTCCAACAAAACAGGAATCGTAAAAACTAATCAATTATACAATAAAACAGTAATAGAATAAGAGATCTAAAGAAATAGATCTCGATTGATATGAAATGAAATGATTGATTTTGAAATTTTTACCTGAAATTTTTACCTGAGAGTATATAAAAGAAAGAGAGTCTTCTTCTCCGCCTTTCGCTGAGGATTGAAAGAGAGAAACGGCGAAAGGAGAGAGCAAATTTAGTGGTCGAGGAAAGTGAGCAGCTTTGAAAACTGCGTATACTCTTTACCCCTTTTTATATTGTTATTGCCAGCCTTTCTATGTGAACCTCCCTTGACGCTCTGTTTGTTTTCTTTGTAAATTGTATTTGTTAGGAAATGAAATGAACCAAACTCTAGTTGCATTAGGACATATAAAAGATAAGGTGAACCTCGTTCGTTCGACTGTTTTCAAATTTTATTTTATATTTTATATTTTATTACATGCATATGTTATATACATATTTTTTCTTCCTAAAAACATAAAATTAAAAAAATTCAAGTTACTTGTTATTTGATATTTTTTTTTAAAAATTGATTTGATATATTTTTTAAAAAAATTTTATAGAATTTTTTTACTTTTAAAATCATTAAATTTAATTTACTTGATCGGCCTCTCTTGATTATATATATATAAATTTAAATTTTTTGTTAGCTATCATTTAGACTAAACCATTGATAAATTTAATTCATATTAAAAAAATTACAATAGATAATATGTGTTTCGGATGCATTTTATAATTTTTTTATTGTTATTAATAGAGCCAGTAGGAATGTGCTGGGCTGGATCTGGGTTGTGGTCTAGTCTGTTACGTCTGTGTCGGCTTTAGTGATGATTTGTGTCAGTCTACTTGAGTCGGTCCTGCACAAAGAGGAAGGAGGTCGGACGGGATAAGCGTCCCGGGTCTCATTCCGACGCTCAAGTTAGTTGAGGTATTAAATGTAGTAATTAATGAGCTAGAAGTTGAAATCCTTTACCTGTAAAATCTTGGAGTATTTATAGTGCTCTTATGTGTGACGTGTCACTTCTGAGGGTTGTCAAGTGTCTTAGTAGGGTTGTGAGAGTGTTTAGTGTGACTTACCTTTGGGCTTTCATTAGGCTCTTGGGCCTACTCTATCACTAGTCCCCCTATGAGAACGGCTCAGGTGGACATTTATGTCTGTTAGGTTCGGTGATAAATGTGGGCGGGAATGGACAGATGTTCAAAATTGGTGCGAAAGACAAGGATGGTGTTGGTTTCGGAGTGTTGGGTGGGGTTATTTTGGTCCTGTTGATGTGTTTAAATACCCGAGGCTTTGTGTTTTTTCTTCTATTTCACCATTTGCTTTTAGCTTTGGCTTTTCTTTGTAGAGGAAATCATTACTCAACCGCTTTACTTTTCAGTTTGACTGCCTCTTGTGTTGTTTTATGGCCCGTATCAAACGTACGACTAGACCTGTGCGTCCCGCTCATATTGATCCTGCCAACTGGAATACTCTCCACCAAAGGATGAGCCAATGGGAATGCCTCACTATTCCAGCCGACTTGGAAAGTTGGCGTCGTATCTACCACATTCCTGATGACTATATTTTGTCTTGTCCACCGCGTGAAGTATCTGCGCTGGTAAGTTCTTGGCCAACGAAGATAGTTTTTTTATCATGATCAGCTTCAATCTGGTTTGCGGTTCCCGCTTCCCTATATCATTTCCTCTTTTTGTCAAGATTTTTGTGTCCCTTTATCTCAAGTGAACCCGAATACGATTTGCTTGTTGTTAGCGCTTCAAGAACTATTTTCGGAGCAGAAAGAGCTTTTGACCACTGACCGCCTCCTTCGTCATTATTACCCCACCCGTTGCGGTTCTAGCGTTTTCATTTTACTGAAGCCCAGGTGCTTTACTTTTGCCAGTTTGGAGTCTGATGTGGGAACTTCCTAGCGGGGAATATATGTTTATGTCGAGCATGCCGATTTTAATGACTTGCCTAAACAATGGAAAATGACTCTTCCTGATTGACAGGCTGACACTCCTACGCCTTATGAATTCATCTTGTATGAGAAAATCAAGAAGGTTGTCCGGCAGAAGAAAGGTTTGGCAAAAGAGTTGATGAGCTCTTGTCCGCCAAGAGGAAAGTGCTTCAGGGATTTCTAGGCAGCCTCAGCTAGCCTTAAACAAGGATCAGGTTCGCGTTGCATGCCTTCTTTGCGATGATGTTAAAATAACTGATCCTTTTGATTTAGGGGTGGCGAGGGGTTTGATGCGGTATCCATAATTCCAGTCTTTTCAGGGGTCCTTGGATCCTACCGGTGGCCCTTCATCGGGCAACATTCATCAGGGTGATGATTCTTTAGGTTGGATTGACGAATGGTTGTTAGCTTCTAGCCGGAAGAGCTACCCCGGCCTTCTCGCGTGGTTCCAAGGGAGAAACATTTGGTGAAGGACAGGGTTAGGTGCTTCTGACTCTCCTGGGGATCTATTGAGAGTGGATTTGCGTCCGATTATATCTACCAATCCTTCGAGAAACATGGGTCCGCCTTCCGCCACTACTTCTAGGCTTCATACGGGGTGAGGTACTGAATCTAATCCAGCCGGTCCTGCTGTTACTTCAACCAAACCAGCCCCAGCTGTTACAGCCTCTACTGGTCGTGTGCTGTCTGCTCATGCTAATCTTAAAAGGAAATGGGCGGCAGTGGCAAGTAGTTCGGGGAGGAGATTACCGCTTGAAGTGACAGGGGAAGATGAAGATGACTTCGCTCGGCTCCCTCTAGGCAGCAACTATTGAGATCCTCATATCGACGATCATATGATGCATTTTATCTCTTAGTGTCGCGGTCCTAGCTGTTGGCAAGAGGATTATATGTCTGACACTTTGTGTCGGGGTCTAATCAATCATAATCTAAAGGAAATGGAGGGGATCTTAATGTTGGATAGCTATCGGAGACGGTCTTACCACAAATCCCTTGTGTTGGATGGGGAGAAGATCGAACTTGGGAGGCGGCTGTCGAAACTTCGATCCTAGCTTCAAACTTCCAATGCCGCTTTGCCAAGCCTCGAGAAGATCCAAGCTGAGAATGATGAGTTGAAGAAGTAGTCGGCAAGAGGTGGAGGACTCGAACCGCCGCCTTGCTCCCGTTATAGGTGGTTTGGAGGTGGCGATACTTGATGAAGGTGGCTTGCCGACTCATCCTGTCGTCGAGGGGCCGCTAGTCTCGCCGCTTCATATAGAGCTTGCCCGACTCCGACAAGAGACAGAAGAGTATCAGGCTCAACTTGCCTGAGACAATGGGCAGTTGATAATTGAGAGCCTATCTCGGTATGGCAAGCGGCTGAAAGATCTTTATCGAGCTAAGGTTCCAGACGGCGATCTTTCTTCTCTGAGGTGGATAAGATGGCGGTAATCAGGGAGTGTGGCAAGGAGATTGTGAGGCGGAATCATGAAAAGTAATGTAATCTTGTAATTATTCATTCCCATGTATGTTTGTATATTTGTAACGGATCTATTAATAACACTTATTCTTTTTATTGTACTCTTGAGCATGCATTCCCAGTATTTCTGGGTATCTTGAGTTTTTCCCTCCTTTTTGCATTTTTGACTCTTTGGTTGTTCACGCCTTTTCATTTGCTCTCTTGACGTGGCATAATTCTATCATTGGGGTAGTTATAAAGTTTTCTCTTCAACACGTTCTCCCACTACAGCATTAAATACGAGGCATGATTTTACTGTGATACCCTCTAACCTCTTTGGAAGTGGAAACGTTGCCGTGGGTTTTAAGGGATAGAGAAGTAGTATATATAGTGGTATTGTGTTAGTAATTTTTCTTTACTTTTGTGATTTTTGATTTTTGGAGTGAATCCTTCTGTCTAAAAGATCTCCACCTACATTCGTTCTCTGTATTTCTTGCATCTGGTAAGTGTTAATGGCTGAGAGTGTGTCTAAGGGCTATTCTAGGTCTTCAGGCAGTGGTGGAAATGGTGGTCCTCTTAGGTCATTGCCGGAAAGAAGAGTTAGCAACCCTCAGAATCTAACTCTCGTTAGACCTGTCACTTCTACTGCAAATATCACGGCTACTGAAGAGGATGTTGTGGTTGCGGGGACGGGTGAAGTGGGGGGAACTGTACCTCTTCAGCATACTGGGGAGGTAGTTGTGGCGGCTCGAGAGCCTGATGTGGATTTTAGGGTGGTTTTTGTTGTAGATGAGGACATGGTTTTCAACGCCGGCCCTCCTATCGAAGCCTTTGTGCAACATAGAAGTTATATCAGTGGGGTTGCTAAAGACCCATGAATGTTGCTTTGCTTCCGATTTTGAATTGTTTACTTTAAGTGACTGTTGTTCCTACTTGGATACTTATGAGGCGGAGTCGGCGATTGTAGTAGTGGAGCAATTAGAAGGTGGTTTGCACTTTCCTTTGGATCAAATCTTCATCGATATATGTAAGACATATGATTTTCCTATTAGTCAACTTCACCTCAATTCCATTCTTCAGATCTGTGTCCTTACCGAGATTCTTCACAGGGCTAGTTTATCACTGACTCTTTCCCGCCTCAAGTCATTTTTTGTTGTGACTAAGAGGTTAGCGATCTCGCCTTTTGTACTTCTAACGGCTAGAACCCGCCGAGCCCTTATTGGGAATCTGCCATAATCCATAAAGTCTCTCGTTCCAAAGTTCATTCGGGTAAAACATCCATCGTTGAAGGATCTGCCTTCAAGTTGGAACTTTGTGGATTCAGCATCTTTTTCCAAGCTTTCACTTATTCCCGACAAGTCCTCTCTAGACGAGAAGTTTGTACTGAGGTTGTTGGAGGGACTCACCACCACCACCAGTCATAGGCTAAATTACAAATATTTCATCAGGTCGTATATGAGAAATCAGAGGGACGGTGGTTTTAACAACCTGACCTCTTCTCTAACCGATGAAGGTCGGTGTCTTAGGTCTCTATGGGTGAGGTTCTTGATGCTTTTTATTTTGCTAATTTTACCTGTCACTGCTGTTTCTTTCTATTTGGCAATGGTAAGAACTATGGATTTCAGCTTTTTGAAGGACCTGATGAGTGAGGTGGATGCTGCCAATACGGTTAGGCAGGAGGAAAAGACGGCAGGAAATTATAATCCTCCTCTTGATGATACCTTGACCTCTCGTGCCCCTGCCGAGACTGGGAAAAGAAAGGGAGGGGATCCGGCTGGTGATCCGCCTGTGAAGAAGAAGAAAAGGGGTGGAAAAGACTGGGAGAAAGAAACCGGGAGAAGAGTGTGCAGTCTCCTAAGGCCCGGGAGGAAAGTGTACAGTCTCCTAGCAAGGGGGATCAGCAGCCGCATGAAGCCATTGAGATTTCTGACAGCGAATTTGATCTCGTTGCTGCTGAGCGTGTGAGTCTCCCTGTTGGTCCGTTGAGGTCTGTCGGACTTCATATCCATGACTGCTTCAGGAGGCTTCCTAGTGAGTGAGTTTTTCAACCGATTCCTATCCTTTGTTCAAGTTATTTAATTGAGGTGTATTTTACAGATGACGGGCTTCTCGGTTCAATGAAGGGGCATCAAGACTATGCTGAGACAATGGGAGCTCTTCTTAATCAAATGAATGTTTCTCACATCCGCTTCTAGAAATCTTATGATGACCTGCTTGCCCGAGAGGAAGAGGCTCAGCGCTGCCTAAGGAGTCACGATGATCAGATACAGTGCTTGAAGAAGGACTTGGAATTCTCAGAAGTCGAGAGGAAGCAGGCCTTGTCCATTCAAGTGTGAGATCTTGAGCAGAGGATGGATCATTCTGAGAGTTCTCTGAATGCCGAGTGGAAGTACAGTTCTGAGATGACTCAAGATGCCATAGCTTGCATCCAGGCGCAAGGGAACAAGATCTTGGAGCTAGGGAGAACGATGGTTTTGAGTCTGACTCAAGCTATGGCGGAAGTAAAGAGGCATTATTTGCAAAGGCATCCTAGCCAATCTGCCAATGCTGCTGACTTTTTGGACGTTCAATTTGCCCAACTTGTAGATCATATAACTGTCGATCTTGAAACTTCCAAGAAAAAGGCTTCGGAGTCTAGTGAATTTCCCGTCCCGCTTCCTTCTTGGCATAAGTGTTCTCTTCTATCCACTCCTTCCGCACATACTAGGGAAGCCCCTACCTCCTGATGTCTTATTCGCAATTTGAGGCTCATTTGTTGAATAGATATCCCCTGTTTCCTTTCATACCATCCACCCATTAGCGTGATCAATTGTTGTGTCAATAACATCATTTTGAATATCTGGTTATGATTTTCTCATTTGTGGCACTTTTGGATACATCAACATGGTCAAACTGTTGTGTCATTCGTTTTGACTTGCCTTTAAGTTTCAGCTTCTTTTGGGCACCGACAGAATATTTGGGTATCGGCATGACTTTCAAATGTAGGCGGTTGTGTCGTATATTTGGGGATTATTTGATCTCGGCTATTTTATCCTTTCATAGCTATTTGTGAGGGGTGTTTCTTGTATATAACTGTCTTCCAGTTAGCTGTTTATATTATTGGCTAACTCATACTGTAATTTTCAAAGGAATATTAATGCATTGCCATTATTTCAATATTCTTTTTATAGCTGCCCTATTTTTGCTTTCTGCTTTTATGATTTATTATGACTAGTGCTCTTGCTTTAGTTGCCCACTTTGTGGCAGACAAACTTTATTATACTTTCACACTTGCTCTTATTAAACCGTGTAAAACTTATTTTAGCCTGGTTTTCTTTTCCTACCTACTTGTTTTGAGACGGATTAAAGGATCTCATTGGGGACTGGGTTTTTTAAGATGCCCATGTCAATTTTCTGGTTGACTTGCCATTGAGACAGGTAGGGTCCCGTTAGAGAAGTTTGCTCATTTAGGACTTCTTTCTCTATTTAGACGGGTAAGGTTCCCATTAGAGAGGTTTTAGGCCTCTTAGGGGCTAAGTTATTGCCTATTTCAGGCTCACTTGCCATCGAGACGGGTAAGGTTCCCATTAGAGAGGTTTTGGGCGTCTTAGGGGCTAAGTTATTGCCTATGTCAGGCTCACTTGCCATCGAGACGGGTAAGGTTCCCGTTAGAGAGGTTTTGGGCCTCTTAGGGGCTAAGTTATTGCCTATTTCAGGCTCACTTGCCATCGAGATGGGTAAGGTTCCCATTAGAGAGGTTTTGGGACTCTTAGGGGCTAAGTTATTACCTATTTCAGGCTCACTCGCCATCGAGACGGGTAAGGTTCCCATTAGAGATGCTTAAGAGTAAAGACATTTGTTGCAAAAGTGTGATTTCATTGATTCAATGTATTTGGAGATAATACATTCTACTGATAGTATTTTTTTTGAGATGTTACCCATTCCATGCTCTTGGGAGTGAGGTGCCGTTCATGTTTGCCAAATAATAGGCGCCATTTCCCATTGCTTTTGAAATTTGGTAGGGACCTTCCCAATTGCATTGAAGTTTCCCGACACCAGCATTTCCTCTGCCAATTTCAGCATTTGTTAGGACTAGCTCTCCTTCTTTGAATTCCCTTGGTCGAACCTTCTTATCATGATATCTGGCGGCTTGCCTTCTATATGATTCGGCCCTTGCGGCTGTGATGTGTCTCCTTTCTTCCAACATCTCTTTGCATATCATGATTTGTTCATCGTTGGAGTCAGGGTTGTAATTGGCTACTCTGTAGGAAGGGATTCCTAACTCAACTGGCACGACTGCTTCCATCCCGTAAGCCAGGCTGAATGGTGTTTCTCTAGTAGCCTTTTTTGGTGTAGTTCTTTCGGCCTAAAGTACTGGGTAAAGTTCCTCTGCCCAGTTTCCCTTTACTTCGTCTAGCCTTTGCTTTAAGCAGGTGAGGAGGTTACGGTTGGTGACTTCGGTCATGCCATTAGTTTGAGGATATGACACAGATCCAAACTTGTGATTTATGTCCATTCTTTCATAGAAAATCATGGAATCTTTGACAGTCAAACTGTTTGACATTGTTCGTGATGACTGTGTGGGGAAGGCCAAATCTTGTTATGACCTATTTGAAGAAGAAATGCTCTGCCTTGGCGGCTGTTATGGTTGCCACTGCTTCCGCTTCGACCCACTTAGTGAAGTGGTCTACTGCTACTAATAAGAACATTTTATGCCCTGCTGCTTTGGGAAAAGGTCCGAGTATGTCCATGCCCCAGGTTGAGAATGGCCAAGGACTGTTGATTGATCTTCTTTCTGCTGCCGGTATATGAATCTTGTCGGCATGTCTTTGGCATTTGTCACACTTTTTTACCAGTTCTTTGGCTTCTTCTTCCATTGTTGGCAAAAAATAACCTTGCAACTCTGCCTTCCGCTTGACAGTTTTGTATCCTTGATGGGCTCTACAAATTCCTTCATAGATTTCCTCTAGGATCTGCCTCCCCTCCCTCCTGGTTGCGCATCTGCACCAAGGGTGTGACGCCGATTGTAGACACTGAATTTTTGGATTCAGGTACGTGAAAGCGGCACGTGAGCCCAATGATGAATACGATCTATTTTGGACCATTTTGTTACCCAGTTTCTTGTAGAAATGAGCTGAAGAAAATAAGAATTATTTCAAATGCGCTAAATATTTTCAAAATATGTTTTTGGCCTAATTTAGGGTACGAACAAGTGTTTAAATATTTGTCTGAACCTTAAATACGGCCCACATAAATCAGAAAATCGTTTTGAGCCCAAAAACCACTAGGCCCAAAATGAACATCCGGCCGGATGTTCAAAGGACCGGCCGGATGTTCAAGATTTCTTTTAAAAAAAATATAAGGGTATTTACATGTTTCGACAAGGGGAGATGGAGGTGATCTGTCACACCTCACCCCACTGAGGAAAGGCAGATTCCTTCTGCAACAAACCCTAATCCATCATGGCTATAAATAGAATGAGATGGAGGCTGGAAAGGGGGACTTGGAACAAGGTTTTAGTTTAACAAAAAACACAAAAAACAGAGAAAAAATTAACTAGTTTCTTCGGCTGAATATTTTCTTTGGTTTTGAACAATTCAACAGCTCATTTTCCTACCATAATCGGTAACTAAACTCCTTTCTGAGGGTAACCAACCATCCACGGAGCATTCATGCATCAAGACTAAGTATTTTCTCATTTTTTTTGTTATTTTTTGTTATATTCTGTAATTTTTACGTATTTTTCTTTCAAATTTTGTTTCATATTCTAATTGCATATAGGAGTTCTGTGTGAAACCAGGAGGATGTAGAACTATTTACATTCAAGTTTGGAGCTCCTGCAATCCGTTCCAAAATTTCACAACGTCTTTTTTTTTGTTGGATTTTTAGTTGTTGTTATAATTTTTTTTAACTATCCAAAACGTATTGTTAGGAGTCTGTATGGATTATCAATAGCTAATTTACTGTGTATCTGTAATAAAACTTAGCAAAACAGGGAAAATACCTCGGAGAAGATGACTTACAGATCCGGCCGGATGTTCAAAGGTCTGGCCGAATGATCGAGCCTCCACTGATGTCCCAACCTGCCTGCTTAATTGGGTGTGGCCCATTTTGAACATCCGGCCGAATGTTCAAAGGTCCCGAATGTTTACGATGCTTCAGTTCGAAAAAGGGATCAGAATCTTAGTCCAACTTGCGAAGGGAATATCTCGGCCGTCCTAACTCCAAATCGAGAAATTTTTGAGCCTCAACTGAAGTTCAGGATGTCTACTTTAATTTTTGTGCTTTTAGATTTTTCTAATTCCTTTATTTTCATTACCAAAATTCCCTTGACATTTTAGTGCTTCATCCGAGACAGCTTTTTTTTGAAAACTTCATAAAAAATGTAATTCTTGCTAGGTTAACATAGATAGGATATTTATAGGCTCTTTAGAATTATTTATATCATTTTTATGTATTATATTTAAAAGGTATGTAATAAATAGGTCAAGAATCAACTCAAAAAACATGCGATGGATCGATTACCGAAGCTTCAAAGTCGATCCTTTTATCCTCTCCCGGGTGGATCGATCGATCGGTAAGATTTCTTTACTTGTTTATGCAAATCACCTAGAACTATTTCTAAAACAATTGATTGGACATTTAATTAATCAAATCCGGTAAATAAGTAAATAAAAATGGTAGAAATTCATTTCTCCTTTCCTTTCTTTAAGGTTGCATGTTCATTATTATTATTTTCATATATCCTGGAAAAATATAAAAAATTGGACTAATGTGCAAAATAATAACCCAAAAAAATATGAAAATAAGTTAGAAATTAACTGTGGATGTTTCGTATGTAAATAAATAAGGGAATAATCCACTCGACTAATTACTACTAAAACTAGTAGAAACTTACTACAATACAGCCAATTGTACTCAATCAATCAGGGTTAATCATAGTGGACTTAATGCAGAACTAAAATCTGATTAGTAACAATATTAGGTGCGCCCATTCATTGCACCCTACCTTCTGGGTGATTTATCGCTTTATATTGTTTGTCTCTGGTAGGAAATAATAACCTTATTGCCCCAAGTATGGATGACTCATTCCAAACCCAGAAATTATTTGGTATGATGACAAATGGGATTTTCCTGAAAGGGAATCTACCTATTTGTTAATCACTAGGTGATCCCGAAGCAATTCGGGTGGCAGCTCCACATTTTTTATAAAATCTAAAAAATCCATCTAGTGGGTATGTCACCATTGCTATTGGACACTAACCGACGGGCAGTAGTAATTGGACGCGTCCCGGGCATTCTATCCACACCGATGTTCTGTACAACACTCCCTTATAATAAGCAAAGTTGCACACCTGTTTGATCAGTTGTCTTGCCTCTTGAGGATCCTCCGGGACAGCACCATTCTCTAAATAGCTGATAATAGGGCTCATCCAGTCGTCTCTCTCTTGGATGAAGAATATTTAGGGTGTGTCAATGCTTCTCTATTGAAGTTCCTCCATCATCTCCATGCTGCGGTACATAAGTCCTTCTACAGAAGCGGACTTGGCTATCAGATCTGACTCCTCATTCTCACTTCTGTCCACTTGTTGAATGACCCATTACCCTCCATTCTTTTTTATTGCTGATAGCAGTTCTTTAACTCTGGTCAGATACTTGCTTAATGTTTCATCCTTCACTTGAAATCCTCCTGTTACCTGGTTCACCACCAGTTAGGAATCACTGATTATCTTAAGATCTTCTACCCTGACTTCTACTGCCAAAGCCAATCCTGCCAACAAGGCTTCGTATTCAGCTAAATTGTTTGTGACTTCAAAGCAGATCTGGGCTTCATACTTGATGATAACTTTGTCAGGACCTCTCAGGACTACACCAACTCCGGCTCCGTGTTCATTTTTTACCCCGTCAACAGAGAGCCTCTAAGACTGTGCTTTGTAAGGTGTCACCTCTGCTCCTCTAGTGCTTTCTACAATAAAGTCAGCTAGTACCTAGGCCTTCATTACCTTCCTTGCTTCATACCGGATTCCGTAGTCTCCTAGTTGCATTGACCATTTTACCAATCTCCCTGACAACTCCGGCCTTTGCATGGCTTTCCTCATTGGCAGGTCCATTTTCACTATCACTAGATAGCTCTAAAAGTAATACTTCAGTCTTTCGATGGTAGTGACCAGTGCAACGGCCAACTTCTCAACCATTGGGTACCAGAGCTCTGCATCCCTCAATGCCTTGCTGACGTAGCAGACGGACATCTGCTCTGACCCCTCTTCTTAGATGAGTACTAACGCTACCGCCTCCAGCAGGCTGACAAGTACATAAATAAGATGTCACCTGGTAGGGGCCGGCTGATCAATGGTGGTGTCACTAGGAACTTTTTGAGATCTTCAAATGATTGTTGGCAGTCATCTTCCCATTTGAATTGCTTGATGTTTTTGAGGCTACGGTAGAAAGGTAAACATCTTCTGGCGGAGCTCAAAATAAATCTTCCAAGCGCTGTGACTCTACCATTGAGGATTTGAACTTTCCTGATTATTTTTGGCTACTGCATGTTAATGATCGCTTGAACTTTCTCTGGATTTGCCTCTATTCCTCTACTTGACACCATGCATCCTAGAAACTTCCCTGTTGTGACTCCAAAGGTGCACTTATCTGGGTTCATCTTCATGTTGAAACTTTCAAGGATCTGTAATACTTTTTCCAAGTCGGATGGGTGGTCCTCTTTCTTTTTGCTTTTTACAATAACGCGGTCTACATATACCTCTACAACTTCTCCTATGAGCTCTTGGAACATGAGATTCATCAACCTTTGGTAAGTTACGCCTGCATTCTTCAGACCGAAAGGCATCATTTTGTAGCAGTAAGTGCCTTTATGGGTAATAAAGCTTGTCTTCTCTTCGTCTTCTTGCTTCATGGGAATCTGGTGGTATCCTGAGGCCATGTCTATGAGGCTAATGAGTTCATGGCAGGCGGTGGAATCGACAAGTCTGTCAATATTGGGAAGTGGAAAGTTGTCTTTGGGACAAGCTTTGTTGAGGTCAGTGAAGTCGATGCACATCCTATATTTCCCACTTGATTTCTTCACCATGACAACATTAGACAACCATTCTGTATATCTCACTTCTCTGATGAAGCCTGCCTTTTCCAGCTTGTCTACCTCTTTTGTGGTCGCTTTCTCTTTCTTGGCTGACATTGGTCTTTTCTTCTAAGTTACCGGCTTGACATTAGGGTCCACTTTTAAGGCATGGGATGCTACTGCCGGATCAACACCTGTTATTTTTGAAGCTAAGATGGCAAAGTGCTTTGCATACCGCTTTAACTTGTCGACGATGAGTGTCTGTAGGCCATCTAATTTTACTACAATTTTAACTTCCTTTCCTTCCGTCAGTGTCACAGTCTTCGTTTCTCCTACTGGATCAATTTGCTCTTCTGTTTTGATCTATCTCCAGTATTTCTTCTATTATGAGTGCCTCTATCGTGGCCGTTATATAACATGCCTTTGCTACTTCTTACTCTCCCTTTACTACCACCACGCAAGTACCCATTGGAATTTTCATTGTCAAGTATCAGATTGATGTTACTGCTCCTGAATCATAGAGGTATGGTCGCCTGAGGATTGCATTGCATGCCAGAGGCATATCCAGGACGTTGAAGAGGGTTTTAATCTCCTTACTGTGTGACTGGTCTCTTCTAAATTCTACTGTAAGTTCGACTAACCCCATGGGATGAATAGGTGTGCCAATCAATCCTGAGACTAGTGTCGGGCAGTACTTCATACTTAACTGAGATCCTTCCATCTGCTTGTATGCCGACCATGTGATCAAGTTGATAGAGCTTCCTTCATCTATTAGAATACGCCTGACTGCATAATTATCTATTATGGCTTCTACAACCAATGCGTCACTGTGGGGTGCTTGGACATGCGTTCCATCATCAGGACCAAAAGTGAAGACTAGAGCTGTATGATCTGATCCCTTTCTGGCATGTTTAGTGGCGTTTATGTTCATAACCTCTGCTCTTGATCTCTTCTTTGTTACGGTCGAGCATGATTCTCCCCCTGTGATGACATGTACCTTCCCCAAGATGGCCTTTCCTTTGGGGTCAGCAGTGGCTTGAGGTTCTTTTGACGCGTTTGAAGGCTGTGCTTCTTTGGTTGGGGCTGTGAACTTTCTTATGGCTCCTATTTCTATTAGTCTTTCAATCTCTCTCTTCAAATCAAAGCATTCTTTTGTATCGTGCCTGTAGTCTTCATGAAATTTGTAGAAACGACTGGTGTTTCTTGACCTTTGGATCATTGGTCTTGGTCAGCTGTATGGAGTCTGGCTATCCTTGATTCACATTAGGACATTTGTTCTTGACTGGTTCAGGGGAGTGAAACTCTCTCTCCTATCTTGGTTGTACCGGTAAGGTCAGCTGAAAGTGCTGTGGGGTCGGTAGTTTTGTCTGCTAGTGTAGGTTTGTTAGACTTGCATCTTTGGCTTGTCTTCCTTCTTCTCTTTCCTTTTTCCATCGATTTGTTCCTTCTCTATTTTCCTGTAACATCTCCCATCATCGACGCTAATGCACTTTTGAGCCATCATCATCAAGTCTTGATAAGTTTTAGGTGGTTTTGCATAGATTTTGTCTGTTAGTCATCCCATGGTAGTGCCCCTTCTCAAGGCCTGTACTATTGTATCAATGTTCAAGTCATCTATCTTGGTGACCTTATTATTGAATCGATCCAGGTAGTCCCTTAGTGATTCATTGTCTTTCTATCGGCACTAGTAAAGCTATTCTGAGCTTCTCTTGGGTGGAATGTTTAAGAAAAATTTGAGGATGAATTTGGTGGATAGGTCTTTCCAGGTGGTGACGGATCCTGGTTGCAATTTGTTGTACCACTTCTGGGCTGTGCCCACCAAGGTAGTTGGAAAAACCTTGCAAAGAAATCTATTAGAGGCATTATAAAGTTGCATATAGTTTACAAACTTGGTGGTATGTGTTTCGGGGCACCATGTATCGGAAAAGGAGTCGAAGGTTGGAACTTTGAAATTTCTTGGCAATGGAGTGGCCAGGAACTCTACCGTCAAGGGTGAGTTTTTAGCTTCAAATGGTCGGGGTGTTTGAGTGGCCTCCATCTTCAGGTCTTTTATCATTTCAGTCATCATGAGGCAGATCTTGTCTCCTTCTGAGGCAGCTTTCTTATGTTTGCACTTTGTTTTGTTATCATCGAGGTTTCCCTATGGCTCATCTTCACAGGGATCTTTAGATGACTCTACTTCCTCAAAATCTTTGCTAAGACTTCGTCTTGTCCTCTTCTTTTGTTTGCTGGCATTTTCCCCTTTTTGCCGACCTTAGGAGTGATTACCCGAGGTGTCTCTATTTCATTGACATTCTGATTTACCGGTGTGACCGGGGTTTGTAACTGTGCCATTGTTGCTTGCATTTGTACTTGTAAGTCTGCCATTGCTTTGGCCAGCTGTTGCCATATTGATGATGGTGTAACCTCCGGTGGTGGTGTAGCGTTGGTTGGGTCATTTTGGTTAAGGTTTTCGGTTGGTAGGTCTTCTTCGATTGAGGTTAAGGCACCGTCTCTAGGATCTATCGGTTAGATTGTTTTTCATTTCCTGGCAACGGAACCAAATGATGGAGCCGGTAGGATTGTGCTTGGCTGGATTTGGGTTGTGGTTACGTCTGTGTAGGCTTTAGTGATGATTTGTGTCGGTCTACTTGAGTCGGTCCTGCACAAAGAGGAAGGAGGTCGAACGAGACACGTGTCCTGGGTCTCACTCCGACGCTCAAGTTAGTTGGGGTATTAAATGTAGTAATTAGTGAGCTAGAAATTGGAATCCATTACTTGTAGAATCTTGGAGTATTTATAGTGTTCTTATGTGTGACGTGTCACTTTTGAGGGTTGCCAAGTGTCTTAGTAGGGTTGTGAGAGTGTTTAGTGTGACTTCCTTTGGGCTTTCATTGAACTCTTGGGCCTACTCTATCAGTTATTCCTAGAAACAATATTTTAAAAATATACATTAGTTTACAATACGTCATAAAATTAAAATTTCTATTAACACACCTTTCAAACTATAGCTTACAATTAATTTTTATATATTAAGTATATTTAATGAACACATGTCAAGGAAGGCCTCATTCAAGGGAGGTTTTGAGTTCGAGCCTCACCCCCGTTGAGAGAGAGTTGGGGCTTTTTCGACCGAAGATTAGTCTGGACAACCGTAAAACAGGGTCCAGAATACTCTGGTGGGTGCATGTGTACTCCACTTATAAAAAAAGGTATATTTAATGAATATTTTAATATTTATTTGCACAAAATTTTAATAAAAGTATTTAATTTTTCAGTAGGTCATAAAATTAAATTCTATTAACACACTTTTCAACAATAGTTTACAATTATTTTATTTCTATTAAGCATATTTAATGAAATTAGAAAAATAAAATGGTTTTACTTTCACTTTATTATATATATATAGATTCGGTCTGTCCTTAATTTTATTATGGTTAGTGTTGGAAATAGTTTTCGGTGTGGGATGGGCTCTGAAAGGTATGAGGACTGATCTGGAAACTGGTGATAAGGTAGTATTGGTAAGGATATTTGGGAGTCCGGGGACCTATACAATGACCATGAGTATTGGGCTGGACTAGAGTCCTGATCTCAACTCCAATGCTTAAGTCAGATAAGGTTTAAAGCTAAGGTGTAATTTTGGTGTTTTACATTTTCATAATTGATTGAGATTTTTTTTTCTAGATGATGAACGACATTTGAGAATTTTAGCCTCTAAACAAGCAAGATTGAGATGACAAATTACATTAGATTTGAGAAGGCAAAAACATCATGATATAAATTTAAGAAATGAAATGGTAGGTAATTTTATTTTTTATTACAAGACTATTTTTATTCTTTTTCAAAAAAAATTATCTTTATTAATTTATTTTATTTAATTGAGCATCTAATTATATTTTTTATTTAATAAATGTAAATACTTTATATTCATTATTAAAATTTTTTTGATAGGTCATGAATGGGGGAATCCTTTAGTATGAAGAAAGGAATCAAAAGACTAAACAAACATCAAATTCAAAATTCTCTTTGTATTGCATGGATAGGAAAGTCTAATTACCATTGCTGAAAGACGCTCCTGAATTTCTTAAGAAACTTATGGACTACCATGGTGGGGAATTACCACAGATATTTCGAGAAGGGATTAGAGTTTACAATTCTATATTTAACTTTACTTTTATGGGAGGACATGTTGATAGTGCAATCAACACTAAATGTGTTCCATATTGCTTTCTACTTTATGGAAAAACTACCACCTTATTGGTTCATTATTATCACAACCTGATTGCAAGCCTAAATTTTCTCAACTTTATATTTATGACACAGATAATGAAATTCATAATATGGTTGAAATATGAGCTCTAAAGAGAGAAAAAGTAGTCTTGATGTTAAAATAATTGAAGGATTACTTAAAATGTTAAATGAGAATATTGTCTTAGCCCAATATTTTTCGCTTTGCAAGAGATATGCTACAAAATTCTAATATACCAGAGTTTAATGTAAAATTCATTTGTAGAAGACAACGTGATGGGCTTAATTCATGTGAATTTATGTATAATTTTATTATTATATAAATTAATTATTTCTCATATGATCCATACTGGAACTTTAATAATATTAATATATTAAGGTGTGAAAGTTTGATGGTTTTAGTAAGTTATATAATTTTTAATTTTTTATACTAATATTTATTCAATTTTAAGTATCTTAATCGGTAACTATTAAATTCATTGGTTATATATAACTAAAATAATTTTATCACATATAATTCATGGATAATGTGGCATGGTTACTTTTTTTCCTTTATTTTATATTATTTATTCATTTTATTAATTATGTTTATATTTTAGCATTTAATAATAATTGAATTGAAGAGTTATATTAATACATGAAATAATTGTAGAATTTTAAGAGTTTTAGCTTTAATATTTATGAGTTATAGAATATTAATGGTTTTAAATTTAATGCTTAATTAAACTTATTTAAGTGTGACTTTAGATATTCATAACATCTAACTATTTAAAGTGTGACTTTAGATATTGCTAAACACTAACTAATTTAAGTGTGACTTTAAATATTCCTAACCTCTAATCAATTTAAACTTTATGAAACTGTTTTTTTTCTATGTTAAGAGTGTTAAATTAAATGTTTAATTAATTTTCAAATTGGAAACATGGGCTGAGATTTGGTGAATCAATGCAGCGGGAAGTGATAAAAGGCAGTTCAAGTTTTTTTAACCAGCTCTCAGGATTTCTACCTATGGAGGGGTATTAGAAATGGATATACAACAACTTCTTTTAAGATTTTAAATAGACAGCAACTCAATTTTAATCCTAAAGAGCCTTTCAAAGAAGTATGACACTCTTTACCTCCTCTTAGGATTAAATATTTTTCTTTGGTTAGCACTATGGTGTAGAATTTCTTGTCACCCTTTTCTAATAGATAGAGGTGTTAATCTTTTCTATGGAAGGGCATGTACTTTGTGTATGAATTTGGAAGAGAATGTGGAACATACGCTTTTGCGTTAATTTGCTTGGACGATTTGGTGCTGGTTCTTCAAAAAATTGGGGATTGTAAGTCTTCTACTAAACTTCATCCCTAGTTTTATGCCCTACTGGAACTCGATTCTTCTTCATCACCGACACTCAAAATTATAGAATCTCTTCTTACTTGTTTCTATGTGGGAAAGTTGGAAGTCAAGGAACACAAGGGTTTTTAAGGGAGAATCTACAAACTTAGATAATTTACTTTTCAAGATTGTAAATGTCTCAGTGTTTTTTTACAAATATCAGTTTAGTGCATTTCCATACACTGCTTTAGATGTTTATAGGGATTTAGATAGTGTTTTTGGCACTAGACTAAAGTAATATTTTATTTTTCTTGTTTCTTCAGCTCGGGGTCGTAGCCTTCAGTGACGAAAACCTCTTGAGTAACTTTTTAGTGACTTCTTATGGCTTTTGAATAAAATTCTCTGTTTATAAAAAAAAATTACCAAAACAAGCCAAATATGAAATGGATCATTCGATCAAAATTTCTACCACTACAAAATACACATCTACAAATTCAAGATTCAGCCGAAATGAATCCAAACTTGAAACTAATATATTCTTTTGATAAATATATCTTTGTCAGAATATATTGTTCATAATGCTCAATACATATTAAATCACCCCGATTCGACTTTACAAATCTTTTCTCAAAGCTAAATCTTTTTATCAACTAACTTATTTTATATTATATATATGTGTAAGCACGGATATAGGGGGAACTTTTGAACTGACTAAAATACCCTCATTATTTTAATGTAAAGATAAAATTTACCCTTATCATAATTCTTAAAACAGTAAGATTATGTAATTATTTTTACACTTTTAGAGTCTATTTAGTGTTCAATTTAATTTATTTAAGTCCTATTTGGAGTAGAAACATGGATTCATTAGTTTTTTTAAATTAATTTTGGATTTATATTAATTATTTGTATTTTCTTATGAAATTAGGATTTTTAACATCAACATCGCAGTCTGATAGTACAGCAACTTTGATAGGGTATAACTTAAGCTAGAAGACTCGGAATTAGATGATTCAAAAGCCTAAATTCAAGAGAAAATCGAGATCTACAACTTTTATGAGAATTCTTTGCCATTTGGAGACTATAGAAACCCGAAAATTGAGTCGCAAGTCAAACGCTATGTGCATTCTAATTAAGGGAAACTCAAATTTTACAATGATTTATTATTTGGATTAATTGAAACAAGTCCTAATCATTCTACGACTTGTGGGTTGTCTAAAGTCCTATTTGAAGTAGGAATAGGGATTCATGAGTTTTTTTTAATTAATTTCAAATTTATCATAATTGTTTGTGTTTTCTTATGAAATTCATATTTTTAACATTAAATAGTCTGACAGTGCAACAAATTTGACGGGGCATAACTTGAGCTAGAAGACTCAGAATTGGATGATTCAAAAGCTTAAATTCAAGAGAAAATCGAGATACACAACTTTATGAAGAAGTTTTGGCCATTTAGAAACTGTAGAAACCCCAAAAGAGAGTCACAAGTCAGACGCTATGTGCATTTTGATTAGGGAAAATCCGAATTTTACAAGAATTTATTATTTGGATTAATTGAAACAAGTTCTAATCATTATAGGATTTGTGGATTGTCTAAAGTCCTATTTGAAGTAAGAATAGGGATTAGTTAGTTTTTTTTAAATAATTTTGGATTTATCATAATTGTTTGTGTTTTCTTATGAAATTCATATTTTTAACATCAAATTCGGAGTCTGATAGTACAGCAACTTTGAAGGGGCATAACTTGAACTAGAAGACTCGGAATTGGATGATTCAAAAGCCTAAATTCAAGACAAAATCGAGATCTACAACTTTTATGGGGAAGTTGTGGCCGTTGGGAGATTGTAGGAACCCGAAAAGGGAGTCGCAAGTTAGACGCCATGTGCATTCTTGGGGAAATCTGAATTTTACAAGGATTTATTATTTGGATTAATTTAAACAAGTCCTAATCATTGTAGAATTTGTGGGTTGTCTTCATTAGGACTTTAGAGCTATAAATAGATGGAACCAAAGCTAGAAAAAAAAAATTTCTTCTCTCTCTAAAAAATAAACAAAAAAGCTTGAAAGAATTTCATAATGGAGAATAAACACAATAATTTCAACGATTAATTTGAGATTAATTGGTTTTCTCTTTCCATCTTAAAAAAATGAATCTAATTTCACAAATTTCTATATCATTCAAGCTATTTAAATATCGATTTAAGATTGAAGACCTAAACTTAAAAAGGTCTATAAATTGTTTTTATTTTTTTAACCATGAATTCTTCATTTTTTTTATTAGTTTGGGTGTTTTATTTTTTATAGCCATTAACTAATTATTTAATGTTTATTTAGTAATCAATTTATATTATTATTAGAGTAGAATTATTGATTAATTAGTTTATTTAAGTTAAGTTCATGTTTACATTGAATTTTCGTAGGAAATTCGGATTTTTCATGTGAAATTCGTAGCTCGAAAGTGCAACACATTTGACGGGGCATAACTTGAGCTATAAAACTCGGAATTGGGTGATTAAATAGCCTAAATTCAAGTGAAAATCAAGATGTACAATTTTTATAAAAAAGTTGTGAGTGTTTAAAAACCGTAAAGATGAAAAAGTCGTGACCATTTAAATACTAAAAATACCTAAATATTTTTTTATTAATATATACATAATAATATGCATATGTTAACAAATAAAAAAATAATTCTACTTTAAATTTTAAAATTAAATAAAAATGTTCCACACACGACGCGTGTGACGAGAACAAACTAGTATACACACACATGCATATATTTACATAATACATTATTACATTGCTAATGTCGTTTTCTCTTATCTTTTGTATATTATGTACAGCACCATATAAGTATTCCGATCAAGTCAACAACCACAAGAAAATCTGTCTCACAAATAATGGTGTTTATTAGTAAGGGCTTTCATTTCATAGTTTACTTAAATTGAACCATTAAAAAAGAATTCTACCTCTCACTTTCTTCAAATTCATTTGTATATTAAAAAACTATTAAACGGATGCACATTCTATTATCAAAGTTTTGAAAAGAAAAAACCAGTTGTTCCAAATGCATTTACCAACTTCGACTAATGACAACCTCAAAGATTACATCAATCATAAACATGCGTCATTTCATTCAAACGTTACAAATTTCAATAATATTATAAAAAAGTTATTTCTGGTCCTTAACAAAAAGAATTATTTCTTATATTTGTCTGTTGAAAAATAATGGATTTTTTGATATTTTGAGACATAATAATTTATTGATAAAGTTGGAGATTTGAATAACAAATTATGGATTTGTATTCTACTCCATGAGATCTTTAAAACGGTATATTATGTGCTCAAAATGGTTGAGTGATAAATGAGAAATTGATGCTCAAAGTAAGCAAGTTGGTAATGTTAATTGTTGAGAAAATATAAAGGGAGCTTAAAAACACAAAGTCTCACATCGGAAGTATTTGAGTTTAGAAAGTGTTTATAAGCTTGGACCCTTTTGTTGGTTTGTAAATGTATAAGCCAAAAGGCCCTCTCTTGCACACGCAGGGGGGTGCAAATCCACTTACCTCGGGGTTAGGGGCGCACCCGCACGACTTGAGTGACGTGAAATGTCCGGATCGGCTGGGCCTGTGGTGGACCAGTCAAATTTTGGCCCATTAAAGGAATATTTCCGAGATATATATTGCTTGCGGATTACTTTGCTTGGTGAGCACTCATTCGTCTGTCTATTAATTTCTCTCGGTCTTTCATCTGCCGGCCTAATTTTTTCCTCTCCTCTCCTCTATATTTATATTTTTTGCTTGACAGAAACGTTTTAATCACTCTTGGAAAACTTTTGCGGCAATTTTTTTTCTTCAAAATTCTTTATGTTTTCTGGTGATAGAGGAAGACACGGTTGAGTTCGTTTTAGCCTTCACGATTGTTCTACCGTTTTAGGCTGCCGTTATTGTATCCTGGGAGATAGACACCTATGTTTCTCTAGCACTGAGGAGATTGTGAATCTGTCTTAAGGAGACTGTGATCCACAAGACTCAACGATTCTGTTTTCCTGTCCTTGCTGTTTTCTTTTCTATTCCTGTTTTTCCAATTTTGTTTTCTGTTTTAATTCCTTGTTATTTTATTACTGTTATTGTTTGGATTATATTACTATATTATATTTAACAATCTTAAGACAGATTTAATTTATATAATCCAAGGCGAACAGGTTACCCTAACAAAGGAATTAAACAATTCGTTCTCGACCGTTGAAACAATTTTATTGTTTCCATTTGAATTAATTTTTCCCCTCATTTATTTCTGTTTTATGAACAGAATTGTGTGCTTTGTGTTTTCTGTTTCTATAAACAGAATTATTGTGTTTTCAGTGTTCGGCTTCGTGGTTTTCTTTGTTTAGCAGGATACCTTGGCA
>CANYLF011426605.1:0-10081 GCA_948193215.1 Bocquillonia castaneifolia | reverse complement strand
TTTTTTTTTTAATTTAACTTTTTGGGTCTACATTATTTGTTGGTTTTTTCTGTTTCAGGTTAGTAATTGATAGAGAGACTGGCAAACCAAAGGGTTATGGATTCTGTGAATATAAAGATGAAGAGACTGCATTGAGTGCTCGCCGTAATCTCCAAGGTTATGAGATTAATGGTAGGCAATTGCGAGTTGATTTCGCTGAGAATGACAAAAATGCTGACAGAAACCGTGACCAAGTATGCTTTTTTCTGTTTTCCACTCTTATGCATTCGTTCCTTGTGTTACTGTTAGTTGAGGCTTAACAAATCAATGCCCCTGTCTAAACTTTTTATCTCTTGATTTGTGTAAAACAATTTTGTAGAATATGTAAAATATATATCCAACTGTTAAAAGAGCTCTTGGAGCATGGATGCTCCAGGAACATTGAATGGCAACCTGTTATTGAGATGTTATCTTATTATTTTGAAAGACTTATTTCCGAGGTAGACTGGTTGTTGCTAAAGATTGATCGATGTTTGTGTTATGTTCTCAACATGGGGATAAGATGCCAATTGTCTTGGTTGTTATTGCTTGTCTTTGTGGTGCTCGTTACATTTTAATTCTTAATTATTTTGCAGCATAGGGTGACTGGTTTTCAGAATTACATTCTGCTGTTTTATGTACAAAATTAAGATATTTTTCATGAAAGTTGTTACCAAAGTATACTAGGGAAGTTTATTTGAGCTGTCTGCTAATGTTAATAATATTTAGGTTCCTATACATGTTAATCAAGGTGTTTTCGTTGTACATGAGAACTACTGCCTAATTTGAAGATTACTTGGAACAATAAATGTACATGGCTAAGTATATGTCTATGATTGCCAAATGAGTTTTTTTTTTTTAAATTTATTTTGGTTATTAGAGAGTTTATTGCATCCAGTAGATAACAAGGTTCTGGTTGCATGCCAAGATAATTATTAAATCTGGCTAGTAGTACCTGCTTGTGCTAGTGGATGAGTGAACAAACACATGCATAGTATATACTATGGACAACCTGAGCTGATCTTCACATTTATATGATTGTTGATGATCGATTTATTCTTCATGGAAGAATATGTTTTGATTCACTGTATCAAGGTTCAAATGTTCTGTTTCTAAATGCTTGGAATTTCAAAAGTTCTGTCCATGTCAGGCTTGCTTGAAATTTCATATATTCCACTGTACTAACTTATGATTGATGGGGAGAAGGTGTGCTGCTAATTTCGCTAATTATATGGAATTGTTTGCTATAAATGCATATAAAGTAACTTTTCCTTCTGTCGTCACATGATCTACTCTGCGGAAGAAAGATAATAACTGGGATTGGACATTTTATGCCATGATGGTCAATTGGTCATCAATGCTTTATGCACTTGTGGTGCTACATGTGTGCCTTAAACTCACACCCTGAGCAGATCTCCTACATACTTAAAAAAGACTTTAGTGAATGACCCTTACATACCAGCTCTATTGCTATGCTCAAGAGCCGTAGACTTTTGGCTGGAATCACGCTTGAGAATAGGTTGATGATAATGATGGTTGAAAAGCAGGATTTGAATGCAGAACTGATGAAATAACATTCCATCCATGGTGGCTCGTTGTTCATATTACGTGCTACATAATTTTTACATTCTTCATCTGTCTTTTCTAATCCATGTTCTTCAGCTTTGAGTTGTGGTTTTTATTTATTTTTTCAAATCTTGATTTCTATTGTAAGGTTGAAACACTTAAACATGTGGATTTTTTGCATGCAGGGTCGTGGGGGTCCTGGTCTGACGGCAAATGTTGGTTAGTCTATTTATTCTCCAATTATTTCATGCTGAATTGTGTTTTTACATTTCAAAATCTTGTGAGATTTTTTATGACTTTTCACAGATCCTCAGAAACAAGTAGGGGGACCAGCAATCCTTGGGGAATCTGCACAGCATCAGCCAATTGGTCTACATATAGCTATGACTGCTGCCACTGTCATGGCAGGAGCTTTAGGTGGTCATCAGACTAGTATGCAGTCAAATCTAAATGGCTTACAGAATCAGTCAGCAATAGCTAATGATCCCTTAACTCTCCATTTGGCCAAAATGTCTAGGAGTCAATTGAGTGATATCATTTCTGAGATGAAGGTATGCATTTAAATTGGCTCATACTGAATCTGGGTGTTCCTAAATTACATTTGCTGGCGATTTATTCTCTATGAATATCCACTCTATAGGTCATGGCGACACAAAACATAGAGCTAGCTCGCCGACTATTGCTTGCGAGACCACAGCTGCCGAAAGCTCTTTTTCAGGTACTTGTCCATTGCTCATTGTTCCCATAAACACTCGGGTCCTGTTATACTTTTGTTTCTTGGAACTGTCATTTTAACTGTAGACAAAGACGGCAGTTTGTTACTTATTTTTGAAGCCATCGATTCTGAGATTTATATTTTCATGGAATTTAGGGGTTTTTCTCTTGCTACTGTCCATTGATAATTGGAAACTTCAGCTCACTTTTCAGTATTTGTGGGTTTTTTAAGTTTTGTCTTGACTAGAAGTCTATCTCCCTTTACTGGCATGTAGTTTGTTGAGTTTTATTTACGTATACAATCATGTTTTAGTACCCAGTCGCCATTTACTTTTTCCACATTTTGATTGTGACATGCTCACATTTATATACTGTTGGTTTGACAAGTATTTGTATACTATTTTTTGTAGGCACAGATAATGCTAGGAATGGTGACCCCGCAAGTGGTTTGATTCAACCTCAAAGTATTAACTTAGTTTTGTTCTTAATGTGCCGCAGTTATGCCTCATAAGAAACATTTTTGAATTGTGCAGTTGCAGATGCCAAATATTCGGCAGCCGCCAGCTCAACCAGCAATCCGTCCCTTACAAGATACTCAGCAAGGTCTGCAGCCAGCAATCCAGACTGTTCCTGGGTTACTCTCCCTTGCACCGAGGATTTCCTCTAGCTTAGTGTCTAAAATACAAGAAGGCCAATTTTCTTCTGTGTCTCAAAATTCTTTAATACAAAACCAATTTTCTGTACCCCCTCAACATATGCAGCCTAGAAGTCAGATTCCACAACACTCTAGTAATCACATTCCTCGACAAGCCATATTACCAGGCCAGTCTGGAGTTCCAGCTATGCCTCCTGCACACCCATCTGTTAGACCACAATTTCAAGTGGCCAGTTCCTCATCTTTGAACCAACAAACTCCACCTTCATTGCCACAACATGCAGCGGTGGCAGGAAAACTGGTCGGAACTACAACTTTTGGGCGTGCCTCTCAGATTGTTCCTCCAAATGTAGCAATTGAATCATCTGTTTTACCTCGTTCTTTCCCTTCAGATGCAGCATTCCAGGTATTCTAACTTTCCTAGTGTCCCTAATCATCTTAAAAAGCAAGACTAGAAATGAATGATTTTTATAGGAAGCAACTTCCCTTCTCCTCCTCCTTTCTCCCAATATGATGTTATGCCATGATAACACTCCTTGTTGCATGTGAACCTTCCATGTCTGCTTGAGATAACAGATTTTTTAATTCCAAAAAGGAAGAAGCAGTTGCATGGACTGTATTTTAGTGACTAATGCCAATTCATTTTGCTTAGACTGGCATATCTGGAATATGCTCAAACGTGAAATTATTGTTTTCTGTTTGGTACTAGAGGGAAAAAAAAGAGGCAAATCTCTCTTGCTTGCTTGTGTATATGAACTGCACTGGATTGGGCTATGTTATTTAGTAAAATTTTGTTGCTTCTATTATAGAGAAACATTTATACTTTGGTAGGGGTTAGATGAGTGACCGGGAAATAAAAGAAAGAAAAGAAAGAGGGAAGTAATGTACCTTGTTTGTGAGAATAGGGAGAAGTGGAAGGAAAATTATGAAGATTGTTAACCATGGCCTACCATACATCAACCTCTCAAAATGGTGAGACAATGTTGAAAGTAACAGAAATCACGAAACATTGTGATTTGTTTATTTTGATTTGTAGAAAAATAGGTGTTAATTGTCCTTTATTTAACCTTCTGCCCGTCCAAGAGGAGGAAATATAATAGCTAGTTTTATCCTTGTTGATTTTCTAGTTGTTAATAGTGATTAATTCTAGCTGTTGATATCTAACGGACTTCATAATAACAGGCTGGACCCCCAATATCATCAGGTATTTCAGATGCTGTAGGCAATGATGGTGATAGATCTACCCAACCTTCTGATGGCACATCTCGGGTCCACAGTAGTAATGCTTATTTGAACACGCAAAAAAACATAGTTAATACTTCTAGAGAAACAGACGGTCGCCATTCAAAGTTACTAAAATTGGATGATGGAAGAAGCATGCCTTTCTCGTCCAGTGCTTTGAATGTGTCTAAATCTGGGCCAACCCAATCATTTGCAGCTGCAAATCCACTTCCTAAACATGAAGATTTACAAAATTCTGAAAAACAGGCTTCTCAGGTAATTTCCTGATCATATGCCCTTTTCTTTTCAGTTTGGATTGATCAGTTTGATCTCCCAAATAGCAGATTGTTATTCCTTCAATGAATCATTATTTTAGTTCTGGTGGCTAAGATAAAATTACCAGACATGCATTTTCCCATTGTATGTTGTATATATGTTCGGAAGCTGTTTTTTATGTGTTATTCTTAAAAATTAGTTATTGATTCTTTTTTGGGCTTATGACCAAAGACATAATTTTATGTGCCTTCTCTTTCCTGACAACTGTAAATTTTATAAATTGTATTGTGATCTTAATTAAGGCAAACATTTTTGCCACATCATTCTCTTCATATTTTGCCAGAGTTTAAGTAGCATAAAGTTAGTGTTTAGTTGGATTTCTGTTAAGGTTGCTGATGAAATAAAATTCTGTGCAAAGAGACTTCTCGGAAAACGAGAATGGAGGAAAAAAAAAAGAAAATGAAAATACTATGCAATTGGATGGTTTCATTCAGTCTTCTGATTAAATTTAAATTGTGAATGATATTTTGTTTCTCTACCAAGTCTAAATAATGAACTGAAGGGATGTAGGGGTGGGGGGGGAGGGGATGCACTTTTTATTTGACCTCATGTGGAAGTTTCTGGAGCATACAGTTGGGTCTTGTTTGAGTGTCTGCCTTGCTATTGGTTGCGTTTTAAAAAAACATATTGCACGATGAACTTGTTAATTTTATATGTCGATCAAGCCATTTCATTTTTGGGTCTTCAGATGACAATATCGATGAAATCATACTCATGATACTGTGGAAATGGAATGCAAATAAAATCTTCCAACTTCTAGCATCTTGCTTTTGGACATGCATTTTTCAAAGGAGTGATGGCCATTGTGCTTGTGTGGTCCTTATTATGTCTTCTACAATTTTCTCCCCTTTGACGTGTCTGATGTAATATGATGTTTAAACTATAAGTGGTCTTGTGGTTCATTTGATTCAACCTACAACATGATTTCCCTTCTTTGATTGCAGCTTCCACCAGATGTGGAGTCTGCTTTATTACAGCAAGTGTTGAACCTCACACCAGAGCAGTTGAATTCATTGCCACCTGAACAACGGCAACAAGTTATTCAGCTCCAACAGGCACTTCGGAAAGATCAGATACAGCCGTCATAACAGGCAAGGTGACACTAGAACTGAGTGCCAATACATTTTGTTGTCAGGCAGCAGGATCCTTCCCAGTTGGAAGGAAACTGCCTGCTATAAATTCATCTAATTCTGAATGCGTGTAAAATAATTGTTCGCATAAGGTCCAGTTCGGGATGAGAAATGCACAAGCATTATTCCATTCAATGTAACATTGATTAGCTTGTTATTAGCATAATGTGAAAGAATCAGTTAGAAGAAAAGGAAAAGAAATTTTGCGTAGCCCTTTATTGTTTCCTTCAGAGTTCAATATTTTGCGTTACCTTCTTTATGTGTTTGGAGTTCGAGTTTTCGTCTTCATCTTGTTACGGCTGGTTCAGCCTACTTGTGCCCTTGCTTTGCTTAACTTATTCTGATACGAAGTATTTATTTTAAGAATGACTCAAGTTGCTCCCTTGGTTAAATTTATCACATGAATTTTGTTAATTTCTTTTTCTGTGATTTGATCTAGTTTTGAGGGGGTTAGTGGCTGGTCATCTTTTTAGATTATTCAAGGGGTTACACCGACCCTCTTTGAACTTCAATGTTAATGGAAGGTCTCCTTGAGCCTGTAATGATTTAGAGTCCTGCTCTTATAAACACAGCCTGAGGCTGAGGTGCAAATTATGAACAATATTTGTACAATGTAAAAAATTACTGGAACTTATGTTTGGATTTCTTTTTTTCTTTTTTATTTTTTGCCATTGACAGAAGTTGAAGGCCTTCAGGGACAAGAAATGAATCATGGTCTACTGACCATGTGTTTATGATGAATAAGATCTACATGTGGGTTCACTGGATCATGTGTATGATAAAATGAGACCCACAGATGCATAGTTCACTAGACCCTAGTCATTATAATTGCATGCAGATGCACTTATCGAGTGTGCTTTCTGCTTTCAGATCCATTTACAATTACGGGGTGTTTGGCAGGTTGGAAACCGTTGGAGAAAATCGGATAAATATGTTATTTTTCAAAAAACAAGTTTGTAAAAGAAATTTTAAAAATTTTTAAAAATTAAATAATTAATTTAGAAAAAAAATAAAAAAAATCCTCTTTTACCCCTAAACTGCATTACAAACAGGTCCTAATACAAGTGAGGATGTGGATATATGAGAGCACCTAAAAATTTAGATACATATATTTTATTAAGCTAATAGGCCAATAGTTAAGTGCCTATTTTAAACAGGAGTTAATCTGAAATTCTAATGTCTTGCCTTTGGCTATGTGAAATGTCCGGAAAGAGAATTTTTCTCGTATGCTACAGGAAAGTTGGAATCCATCTTCTGGTTTCTGAACTTTTATATTATTTTTTCAGTTGGTCTTTTTATTTCATTTATTATTTTAAAAAATCATTCAACTATTATTTTTGATAACATTTAGTTATGGATGTAATTATTATAAATTTATTTACATTTAAGTTGATGTCAATTTTTATATTTTCTTATAATAATGTTAATTTTTATAAAATCAGGTAAAAACACTTCAAAATAATATGTTCAGTAAAGATAAAATGTCTTTGAAAATGAGCATAATGACTAAATGCTATTAAAAAGAAAAATAATAGTTAAAAATTAAAAAAAACAAATGAAATAAAAAGACCAATTAAACAACACCGTTCAGGGAACTAAAAATGAGTTTTTCCCCCAAGATTTGTATAACCATGTACATTAATTTGAAGAAATAGACTAAATTTCACGATGGTCCTTCATGCTGAACCAAATCAAAATTTTGCTCACTCCTCAAACCGAAACCGAACCAAATAAGAAATTCGGTTTAATTTTTCAATTTTTAGAACAAAATTTTAGTTTAGTTCGGTTATTTCGGTTCAAAATTCCAAAAATAACAATTGAATCGAATCAAATTTTAAATTTTAGTTTTAGTTCGGTTTTTACTCGCCCCTAATCTCTGGTCCATTAAACGGTATGCCTTTTTATGTCTCGGTTGATTATCTAATAATTAATAATTCTAGTGGGTTGAACAGAAAATTGGTCTCAACATACTTTAAGCAAATTGCACACATAAACTAAAATTCAATAATATGTTATTAAAAATATGTATTATACCCGAGAATATGTGAGTTAAATACTTAATTTTCAATTTAGTAAATAAAAAAACAAAAAATTGCTCTAAAGTATATTATATATATTGTTGAATTAATTATGATCAAACTATCTTTCAAGCTGGTAATACATTTTAGCTTTTTCAAAATATTTTTAATAATTAATAATTATAATTTTTTTATTACATTAATTGGTTAATTATTCAACATAAAGCAAATTCGTCTCCTTAAAAATTTATTAATCAATAAAATTATTGATTGATTAAATATAAAAAGAATTAATTGTATATAATATAGGAAAAACTCTGGTTATTTGCCATTCTAATGAATAGTGTATGCAATTTTTTGCATGCTTTTTTTAATATCCGGTTAAAAATACCTATCATGGTTTTAATGTAGGAAACACTCATTTTTACTTGTTAGTTTGTATTTTCAAGAAACTATTTAACTAATGTTTTCATTTTTATCATAATAAATATGAAAGAGAATATTATACTATAATCCTATTTATGTAATTAATAAGGTATAAGAAGAGTTTTTTTCCCATAATATATTAATAATTTTTCTAATTTGTGTGTTTTATGTAATGGTAACAAATATTTTGTAACAGGAGGAAATAATGTTTAAACATTTTATTGGACACGTGATCAAGATCACCAACTGAATTTGGATTGGACCTAAGAGCATCTCCAATGGTACTAGGTAAAACAAAGAGCATATTTTATAAAATGGAGAGGATCTATTGTTTAAAGAGTAAGAGCATGCCCAATGCATTATGTAAAATAAAAAGCATTTTTCTTGAATGATGAGAATTTTTATTTAATAGGATATGAAAATTATAGTTTTTTTAGTAGAATTCTCTTCATTTTACCTATCCCAAGGAATATTAAATGATAAAAATTTATTTGTCTCTTCTAATTTTGTTCCACTTGTAAAAAAAAAAAAAAAAAAAAAATTCTTGGAACCTTAAATCCAACAAGAGAAGAGAGTGGGCTTGACTCAATACTTTTAGATAGTTAAACTCACTCTCTTCTTCATATTTTAAAAATACAAGTATAATTTTACATATTAACTTTTAAATTTTAGAGAGCCTAAGAGACATTAAAATAGAGAATGCATTGGGGATGCTCTAAATATCTTAATTTTACTCCAATGTACTCTTTATTCATAACCCATTATTTTAAATTTTTTTATTCTCTTTCTTCATTTAACTTACTTTCTTTCTCATTTTAAATTTAAAATATGGAAAAAAAATATGAAAACTTTTGAAAATAACAATTTCATTAATGACATATAGAATAGAGAGTGGATTTGACTCCCCACAAGTACCTAACCAAACTCACTCTCTACTCTATATTTTAAATGTAAAAAGAGTCCTTTAGAGTGCACTTTTATAGATTAACTCTTTATTATAGATAAATTATACTCCCTCCATTCCAAATTAGTTGTCTCTTTTTGAAATAAAAAGTATTCATATTTACTTGTCACTTTAGGACAATTTAAGATTTTAAGATTATAATTAATACTATTTTTCCATATATGCCTATGTAATAATTGTTAAATTTCAACTTAACACTCATATTCTCTTTCTTAATTAATAGGGACATATTAGTAAATTAAACACTAAATTAATTATTTTCTTAACATGTGTGCTTTTCATAAAAGAGACACTCTAATACGAATGGAGGGAGTATTATATAAAGAGTGGGTTGGATGCTCTAAAACGGAGAGAGATTGAAGTGAAGAGACTTACAACTAAATTGGATTAGAGATGCACGTTCTAAAATGAATATATTTCAGCTTAATACAGTTTCCTTCCCTTCAAAACTACACCTCCTAAACCCACTACCCACCAACCACCACACAATTTAGAGAGTGTGTGTGTATGCATGTGTGTGTGTATGCATATATATATTTCAAAAGTTCATATATTTCTTTCTTAATGTATTTTGTTACAAATAAATTAAAATCTCATTATATTTATTTCATAATTAATTAAATTTTTCATGATAAAGAGATAATTTTTTTAAATATATTTTTTGTAACTTCATATGTATTTTTTTATAAAAATAAATAATTTAAATTTATAAAAAAATTACATCAATTATGAAAAAAATATGAAGAGATTTTATTTTTTCATACAATTACTTTGTCTGAAAATAAAATAATTATAGAAAACACATTTCTTTTTGTGGCCTTTTATTTTTTTTCTAAAATTAAAATAATAAGTTAAGTACTTTAATGGTGTGTCTATATATATATTTCAAATATCCCAACATAATTCTAATGTATCACATACCAAGGCTAAATTAAAATGATCCCAAGTATAATATATACAAAATATAGGTATAAAATAATTAATTAGTATTAAAATAAAGTAAAAAACATGTTATTTATAGTATATTTCGAGT
>CANYLF011426473.1:0-12362 GCA_948193215.1 Bocquillonia castaneifolia | reverse complement strand
ATAATCCGAATACCCGATTTGCATGTGGGGGACTTGTTTAACCAGCTGGTCTGCTGGTGGGTTGGTTTGGAAATTTTCAGTTTTGGACTATACTTATTTGTCCAAATCAAATAAATATTATAATCTGTTTTTTTATTTAGTTATTTTATATATAATAATAATAATAATACTTTTTTGGGGATAATAATAATACTTAAATTGATCATGTCTTGTCAAATATTTTATATATGTCTACACGATGCACAGCATGTTACTTAATTTTTTTAATCAATTTACTACTTTTATTATCATAATAAATGGTTTTTTTATAAAAGAACTTATTGATAATACCTATGAAATCAATAAAACTTATAAGATATTGCATTTATAAGAGTATTGTGTTTGATTTAATATTTTTAACTCTTCAATTGTCAAGTTTTATTGAGGAAGAAGAAAAAAACATATATATGGAGGAGAAAATCTCTCCCCCCTTCTCTTTTGGTCTCTATGATTTAAATATAGAGATGTTTAATTTTATTTTTTTAATTAATTATATTGTGACATAATTTTATAGTATATTACTAGAAAAATATGAAATCAAACACAATACTCTTATAAATGCAATATCTTATAAGTTTTATTAATTTCATAGGTATTATTAATAAGTTCTTTTATAAAAAAACCATTTATTATGATAATAAAAGTAATAAATTGATTAAAAAAATTAAGTAACATGCTGCGCATCGTGTAGACATATATAAAATATTTGACAAGACATGATCAATTTAAGTATTATTATTATCCCCCAAAAAAGTATTATTATTATTATATATAAAATAACTAAATATAAAACAGATTATAATATTTATTTGATTTGGACAAATAAGTATAGTCCAAAACTGAAAATTTCCAAACCAACCCACCAGCAGACCAGCTGGTTAAACAAGTCCCCCACATGCAAATCGGGTATTCGGATTATCCGACTTTGTACAAATTCCTAAAATTTGGGCTTTTTAGGGTTCTAAAAATAATTACAAAAAAAAAAAAAAAAAAAATCTCATATCTGATCACTGATCGTTCAAATTATAGCGCCAAAATATGGATCATCATGAAGGTAACCCTTTTTAAATAACCGTTTGTTCTTTTTGTGCGTGCATATGTTATGTTATGTTTGAGGGGAAAATATGATGACCATGATGATGAACAGGGCTGAGGGGCTCTACGAACCCATCTGCATTGCTGGCTTCTCTTATTGGTAAAAGAGACAAGCTCCATAATGAGCTTCGTAGCATTGAAAAACAGGTCCTATATTTCATATTTTGGTTTCGTTTCCTTGATCTGGGTATTTTTAAGTTTTATTAGTTTTTATAAACTAACACCTTTTATGTATTTATTTATTTTGACATTTTCTATAAAGTTTGATTCTTTATACAGATAAGCCTAATTTTTATCTGGGTTTTTATTTTTTTGCTGGCAATGTGGAATATAGTTTTATGTCAGCAATGCTTCTGTTATAATGGAATTGTTAAAGTGGCAAGAATTGAACCGCAGTAACTATTGGACTTTACGAACTTGAGAATAGACTGCTCTTTCTCTAGAATTTTCCCAAAAAAGGGATTACCGGATTAGGATGTTTCAGGCTATTGGTTAAGGATTTTGCACGATCTGTTTCGTTGATCATCTATAATTACTTTAGGCTGACTTTGTTTTTCATTAATTTTCAGGTTTATGATATGGAGACAAATTATTTACAAGATCCAAGCCAGTGTGGCAATGTTTTGAAAGGTTTCGAAGGGTTCCTATCTTCATCTAAGAACACTGCACTGTATGGATTGGCTACTATATAATTATTTTGTTTGGCCTTTTGCATGAGAATTCTTTATCATGTGCCTCATGTTAAACTATAATATGGCTTCTGGATGTTGAATTCATATCACTTGTTAAATTATAACCTTCCTCACGCCTATATACTTTGCTGTTTTTCTTCTGTAAATTTATAAATTTATCAATATCTTCATTCAGTAAAGAAACTTTTCAGTTTACAGAAAGTTACTTTGTTTAAATACTCTCTGATCAATACTCGTCAAATACCTTCTTTACTCTAAAATCTCTCCGTAGTGCTGAATTGCTGGTTATAACTGTATAAGGAACTATCAATTATGCTTCCACATTTAGTCTTCTATTAAGAGAGTGACCTGACAATCCTTCTCTTATATAGCATTAAAATGTTCCCCATTATAAACTTTTAGTGTAAGAAAGGTTTTCTTCTCCTACAGGGAGCAACCAGATGAGTTTGTAGATCTCATTTGACATTTGTTTCTTTGTGTTAAGAGATAGGAAAATGTCTCAGAAATGGAGTTAGTCGCATTGCTGCTGGCATAAAATATACTCGGCTCAAATGACATTTGATATATCTTAGTTTTATAGTAAAGAAGAAAATGATTTTTCCATATGATTGTTGAACATTGAATCTAAGAAAGGCAGAAGAACCTCTATAAATTATTAGCACACCTGTTTGCTGAGAGGGGTTTTGTTTGGGCATGTGCAAATTCAAAAGCTTTTAGGCGTTGACCCGTAAATGTTAAAGCTATTATAAGGTAATCTACATATGCATTGATCAACTAGGTCCAGCTCCACAGTTGAACAAATTGCATGATATTTGTAGTGTTGTGTCTTTATTGCATAAGATTACTTGTACAGATTTCTGGGGGTTGGATTCAATTAAATCACGATATATTTTGCACGACTGACATGAGTTTTTTTTTGTGCCCCTGTCGCTTCAGGTTGAAGCGGTCTAGAAAGTTCCAGCCTGAAGATAGGCTTTTTTCATTATCTTCTGTCACATCACCAGCAGTATGTACTCTGAATCTTAAATCCTATACTGGTGGCACTTCTAGTGTTTTCGTTTCCTTTCTCTCGTTTTTCCTCTTCTTTTTCATTTTTCCTTCTCTTCATCTGAGAAGTTCTTAATGAAGGAAGGTTTGGTGATCTTCGTCAATTATTTAGTTCTCCTTTTATGGATGTTAAAAGCTAGGAGCTTGAGATGATTAGTAGGTGAACAAATGTTCCATTTTTTTTGAATGGGAACAAATGTTCCTTTTGATCTCATATTAAAGAGCATAGCGACGAAGTAGACACTAGAGAGCAGAAAAACTGATTTAATTTGCTTCGTTTCTTTCTAAATTTTGTTCCTAGAGGAAGTTATGTCTAATATGTTATTTAAGATTCTTTGCATTCTTTGTTCTTACATATTTTCAGGCTGAAGAACAAGCAGCTGGACGTGATGGTGAGGCCGTATACACATATGCATGGACTACTTTCCTGATATGTTTTTTCATTGCTTATTTTTCCTTTGTGTTCATCGTAGATGGTGCTTATTTTTCCTTTGCGTTTATCATAGATGGGAGATCAGAATACGGCGTAGGTCGTCCCAGGGGTGGAGGATTTTACGCTAATGGGCAGTAAGTACCAAACCTTAATTGATCTGATATACTGTTGTGAAAATATCCTAAGGTCATATTTATTAAGGATGTTTTATTATAGTATAAATTATATCTAATTTATTATTTTCAGGGGAAAGCCAAAGAAGGGAAGAGGGGGGCCAAGAGAAGCTAAGAGAATCAGGCCACCAGCTGATCCAGATTTTGACTATGAAGATGATGCTGATTTAACGCTTTGAATTTGCTTTAAGCAGATGAAATGGTGGTTTGGCCTTTGTATGATCAAGAACTTAGGCCCCAGAAATTTGTTCTTTTGACCCTTGTTAATATCTCTCTTCTTCCTTAACATTGTTCAGACAATGGGAGTCAATCCAAGTCCTGTGATTTTTAATGGATTTCTCAGGAACAATGACTGGTCTCCTGTAAAAAAATGATCGGTTGCCCCTGTTTAGGACTCGGAGGATGGAGATGATTTTTTTTTCTCAATGTAGTTCTTTCTTTTCTCTTAAACTGCAATTAAAATTTGCATTTGACAACCTTAAAATCAATACAATACTAGTATCTAGTACCTATTTTTTCATTGGAGTTCTAATGATTCAAGGGCTATTAGATTTTACATAAAATTTTGAAGTTTCAAGCTAATAAATCCTCACTTGTTAGATTTATTTTTTTTAAAATAGATTTATAATTTGTCTATTTAGTCACTAAATTCTTGAAAATTGATTATAACTATATTAGAAAAGATTATATATGAATGTTATTTAAACCTAACACATAAATTTATTTTATTTGAAATGGATTTTATGTTATTTCCATCCATATTTTAATTTTTCTAACAGTTTAATAGTTTTTGATAAAATAACTCTAAACAACTCTAAATTATAAACACATAGTTCCACAGACTTAACCTGATAGTGGAAAAGAACTAAGTTCAATTCTTCCGTCCTGAATTAAAAAAAAAAATGCTAAAGGGTCAATTTGCCCCCTAAACTAGAATACAATGTCCGATTAGCTTAGATTTATAAATTTTGGTCAATTTTCACACTAATGTATAAAAAATGATCAATTACATCCAATTTCTTCTTCTAATCATGTAAATATTACAAAATACACCCACACTTGTTGTATAATCATATAATTAATGTTAATATAATAAAAAATAATATATAAGAATACAAAATAAAAATAAAATTAAAAGTACTATTAAAACTGTATTTTTTTCCTTATCTATTGTTAATTGCAATTTCAATAAATTCTTCTTTCGCCAAAAAAATTACTTTTTTTTATTAATTTTATAATAATAAATATTATATAACTTTTAGAGTATTATTTTAAATAAAAAGTTGAATTTGATAGATATCCACTTATTAAAGGAAGAAATTGGATGTAATCGACCATTTTTGACAAACTGGTGGGTAAGTTGACCAAAATTAGAAAATCTGGATTAATTGGACATTGGATACAAGTTTAGAGGGCAAATGACCCTTAAGCCAAAAAAGAAGACTTATACACACATTGGAGGGATCATTTCTACATTATAAACAATTAGAATTGAACGACGTCGTTTATTATCACCTCAATTAAACCCTTTATAAACTATTCCGCCAGGCAAAACGTTATTTCGCAGAAAACAGAGTTATTTTTAGACTCATTATCTTCGCTTTGGCTTCCACTTCGCAGTCATGAACTTGTTGGTACGTATTTCTTGCCTATTTTTGACTCGCTAAATTACTCACTTACCTGTCATTTCTCTACTTTCTAAAGCTCTCTTGCTAAGTAGAACACTATTAAGATGCCAAAGATGGAACCGGACAAGTTACTGCCGCCGCTTGAATTGCCAGTTTCGTGGATTGAAACTTCCGATTCTATCTCACGTCTCTTCCAATTTCAGCCCGATGGTCAGCTTTCTGTAAGTGCTTTAACTTGTAGTTTTCTCTTAGACATTTTGTCAAACACCTGTCGTGCATTCTACCTGCCCACATAAATTACTTGATCATTCTTATTACTTTTTTTTTGTCTGTTCAATGTGCTTATGGCAAGCATTTGAATAAAGGGTTGTTGATTTTCTTTTGAATAATCCATGTAAAGTTTTCAGCTTTTAAAGTCTGTTGTCAATTGAAAGGTCAAACATCCAAACAAATTCAAACCTTTTAGCGTATTTGCGGTTTTAACCAGACCTTTTAGTTTCAACTAACTTGTTCTAATTTCAATACTTCTTTGCGACTATGTGCTAATCATGCTAATTGATATAAAATTGTAGGTAACTGGTAATTTAGTTGCTATAGGTGATGCTTTCTTAGACAATAAATTTCACGTGACCCATGCATTGATCATGGCCATCAATTTAGTAATTGCAGATGATTTCAAATTGATATGAACAAATGAGAGGCAATTGCAATGAAAGGTTGAAATTGCAAAAATGCTATTATTTTTTTTTTGGACTCCTGACCTTAATTGAATGTATCAAATGAGGTGTTAATGATAGAGAATTGGTCTTGTGTTTTGTAATCTTGATTTTGGCTTTAGTTGGTGATTGTTACTTGATTGGAAAAATGTGCCCCTAAAAGGAGCAATTTGCCCTTGGAAATTAGGAAAAAAAAAAGAAAAAGAAAGATGATTGCTTAAATGATTGAATGTGTACTTTATAAAATTTGTGAGGAAATAACAAATTTAATGAAATATACTTGATATTTCTGATTGCTTTCTGATTTTTTTTAAAATTAACTTCTTGTTTTATGCCATATGCACTTGCTAGTCTTCCACATTTGATAACTAAATTTTTGATATTTTATCCTTTGGGTGTGGTTGGTTTTGATGGGACTTTATGTCCTTTGTGAAAAGAGGATCTCTAAAGGGTATAGTTTATAAGTATTGAAATAAATGATTTGAAAGTTTTAAGTTCATACTCAACTTAACTTGTTCCATTTTTCCTTGAAATTTTTTTTTTTTGTTTTCCTTGAGTTCGAATAACTGATGTGTATCTTCTTCCCTTTCCTTTTCCCTTTTCTACTTCCCCCAAATTATGATGGTAATAGATGAAGGTAGTTGATGATAAAAGATCAATCTTTCATCGCGTGGTTGAGTCATTCCAGAATAAGTTTTTTCCATCTGGATATCCATACAGGTGAGCAATCTGATATTCAGTATTGGGACACAGGCTTCTTGGCAGCTTGCAACTCAAAAGGCTATGATTGATATCTTTGGCTTATTTAGCTTCTGGTGCTTTACAATTGCAGCGTGAGCGAGGGATACCTCAGATACACACAATTTCGGGCACTCCAACACTTTACAAGTGCAGCATTATCTGTGCTGTCAACTCAGGTTTCTTCCAATAGTTGCACTTCATTTTTTTTTATTTGAAATCAGTTTTTGAAACTAGATATTATGCCATATGCATTGCTGAAAGGGAATCAAGGATCATGATTCAATACTTCTTTTTTTCCTTCATGGAATGACAATTGTAATGTGGGGATCATTTCTGTATTTCTTACTGCTTTGCAGTCGCTGCTATTTGCTGCAGGCTTGCGTCCGACACCCGCACAAGCAACTGTCGTGAGTTGGGTAAGTTTTCATTTGTCAGACGATCAACTGTTTCTCAGTCCTATAGCATTCTTTTCCCAAGATGATTTGTTCATTTTGCCCATGAGCAGGTACTGAAGGATGGGATGCAGCATGTAGGAAAGCTAATATGTAGTAATTTGGGTGCTAGAATGGACTCAGAGCCAAAACGTTGGAGAATACTAGGTTTCCATCTTGCCCCTAGATTCATACCTTTTCGTCTTATGCTTACACTCAAGTTTCACATTTTTGTCGAATGCATGCCATAGCATAGTTACCAGATTCATTCAAACAGTCGAGTTTCCCATATTGGTTCGTTTGTACCGAATCGGGGTTCGTTATTGTACCAGAATGGTTGGAAACGCGATCTGAAACGTTTAACCAATTGTTCCATGGAACTTTCCATCAACTTTAATATATTTTTTGAAGAAGATGAAAATCAAAACTTATTTGAAGTTTACAGATCTATTTTCTTATTTTGGCGTATTTATTACTGAGTTTATTCCTATTTTTTTAAATTTTTCTTGAGTCTTGACTCCTGAGTTGCAGAGATTAGGGGTAGCTAGAGATTGAAGACGATGAGCTGGCTGCTGGTTTTATTTTCTTTAATTGATTTATGTTTAGTGCTTTATATAAGAAGCCACCAAAACTAACTAGTTTCCCAGCTTGTCAAAATGGTTCAAAGTGTTTCATAATTTCATTCACTTATCAGGAGATCATGGATTGATTACTACGGGTTTTATCTTTGTTTTTAATTTATGTATTTTTTGGCTTCAGTTCATATTTGATCTTCAACATCCAATTATATTTTATTTATTTTATAATTACGATAAAATCCTCTATTTGAAATACAATTTAAGCATTTCATTGACCATAAAAAAATGCTTTTTTTAATATATATCAATAAAAAAAATTAATGTTATAAAATAAAATAAATAAAATAAAAATTACATTTTTCTTCTAACGAACACATAATATAATTTTGAAGTTTCCTGTCCTCAATAAGCGAACTGGTGAAACCTACCTCTATAGTACCTGATTTGTTAGAGATGAGCGAATTACGTTTCCGTCCCCGTTCCCCGACTGCAAAGTACCACGTATTTGGTAACTATGTGCCGGAGTTGGCTTTGAGTCATGCATTGCTGTTGCAAGGTCTCTAACTAGGAGCTCTGTATTGCAGCTGATGTGCTCTACGACTTGGGCACTGGCTTAGAAGTTCTTTCTCCTTTATGCCCTCATCTTTTCCTTGAGGTGGCTGGACTTGGTAATTTTGCAAAGGTCTGTTTCTAGTTAATAACAACATTTTTTAGATAAAAATGAGGTAGCTTATTTAAACTTTGTTTGGATTCCTGTTGTTTTACTGTTTCTACTCTGCAAATAATAGGTTGATTGATCCTTGTGGTTGTGCTTTCCTGTCTGCAGTCTTTCTGTTTGTCTTGTGTTTATCGTACATTTCCTGTCTTGTTATAACTTTGTTCCTTTGATTTGACAGGGGATGGCAGTAGTTGCAGCTAGAGCAACGAGGTTACCGATATATTCATCATTTGCAAAAGAAGGCAATCTAAGTGACCTATTTGCCAAAGGAGAGGCCATTTCAACACTTTTTAACGTTGTTGGATTGGGAATGGGCATTCAATTAGCATCAACTATTTGTTCATCAATGCAGGGGAAGGTATGAAGACTGAAATTTATCATCATTGCCTTATATCAGGCTCTTGAGGGTCCATTATATCTTCTGATATTGAAAGTTCTTTCTGAATTTGTTATGATTATTTGAATGTTACTTTGATCTATATGTGTTGTCATGAATTGGCATGTGTGATGGAAGTTAAAACTTCTTGTCATAACCTATTGTATTTTCTTATACCTACCATCAGATTTGCTCAATTTCCTTTTTTCTGTCTAGGAGGAAAAAAATTATTAATCCTCCTCTCTTGCTTTTTCTTTTTCTTTCTTTTTTTAATTCTTGATTGTAAGATGCATGATGTCCTGTTCTGATCAAAATTCTCGGCAATATTGATACACTGGTTGTACATGTTTTCTTGCAGCTGGTTGTTGGTCCTCTTCTTTCTATTGTACATGTTTATTGTGTTGTTGAGGAAATGCGAGCTGCTCCTGTCAATACATTGAATCCACAGAGGACTGCCATGGTTGTGGCTGATTTTGTCAAGGTTTGTTTTAAACTCTCACTGGTATGTATGCTTGCTTTTTTACTTCCATCTGCCTAATTACTGCAGTTGCAATCCAAACTAGGCCGGGAAGGTATCAAGTCCTGCTGATTTAAGATACCGTGAAGATCTCATATTTCCTGGGAGACTCATTGAAGATGCTGGTAATGTAAAAGTAGGACGGGCTTTGCACAAAGCTTTTACACCTTCAAAAGTTAGTGGATTGAAGGATATTTTCCCTGAGGAGAAGTTTCTTTTGAATTGTGGGGATAAATGGACTGACATGGTACTAGAACAAAATGCTTCTGGTGAAGATGCATTGAGGGGATGGCTAGTTGCTGCTTATGCTGCAAATATGGAAAAGTCTTCCCACGTGCCAACACTTAGTGTCTTACAAGATGCTTACGAGAAAATGAACAGAAAATTCGGTTCTTTTTTGTTGGAACTGCAGTCTAAAGGATGGCATACAGATCGCTTTTTGGATGGAGGAGGAAGCCGTTTTGCATGGTAACATTTTAAAATTAGGATGAGAATCTACCCTTGAGATAGGATGATGCTTAGATTGAGCCGAGTAGGGCAACGGGTTAAGATAATTGTGCAATAGAATTGTGTTATTTCAGGGGAGTTGTGTACATTCATTGAACTATTCTTTCACACTTTGCTATTTAGAATCCTTGTGATTAGCTTATGGTTGTGAGGCTGGTAGGGTTACATTTACTGTAAATCTCAGTGAAAAAGCTGAGAACCCAACTGCTTTTGGGAATCACCTTGATATACATAAATTGTTTATGTCGGAATTGCAGTCTCTTTCATATTCCTGAAACTTTTAGTCTTGTTATTTTGAACTGAAGTGGGGCAAAAAAAAAAAAAAAAAGATTCTGTCCAATAATTTGATGAAACATTCAGGAGCTTGAGGTAGGAATCTGATTGAGCAGCGCTCCCTGACTTGAACAAATATACACCCACTCACTTCACATGAGAACTGAAAATAAGAAAGAGTAAATAAAAATTATTTTTTATTTTTTCTTTATAGAACTTTTATTTCTTTTGCTTTAAGCAATGCCAACAACATTTCCTTGAGTTCCTCTCAAAAAATAAAAAAAAAAACAACATTTCCTTGAGTTGACAAATGATGATTCCAATCAATAGATGTGCTGTAATATCTTTGGGAGAACTGTAAAATTTTTCTTGTTTTGGCATTGAATATGTTTAAACTTATTGCCCCAATCACTTTTAATTCTCATTCATGTTTTCATCGTTTGATTCCATCAAATTTTAGGACTCGGGATAATTTTTTGACTTGGTTTATTTTGAGGAAAATTCTTACCTACACAATAAGAAGTCAAACTTTTATTTATTAAAGAAACAACAGGAAGTCGTGATTTGTTAAATAAATAGCTAAAAATAAGGCTTAATTATCAAAAAATATCTAAATTTTTCAATTTTTAACAATTATATCACAAATTTTCAATAATTACGTAGTAAATTATAATCTATCAATTTCTTTTCAAAATTACTTTACAATCACTTTAACAGGTAAAAAAATGATTATATAACTCACTGTATCAATTTTTTAAAAGAAAAATAAACAAATTAAATTAATAAGTTAAATATTGTATCAATTGTAAAGTCAAAATATACAATTTTATTTTTTTAAACTATATGTTTAACTTATTATCTAAAATTAGAACACATAAGTCAAAATAAATAAGAGCATTTTATCTCTTTTGGGTAACCAACATGTAATATTTTGAGTCAGTTTGTCTTTTAAAAGTTAAAAAAAGTCATTCTGCAAGTTACACTGATATTATTCAGCTGAAAATAAATTATAGTGATATTTTTTTAACCGAAAAAGTCATCACAGAGTGTTTTTGAAAAAATATTGATAGATTAGCATTTACTATGTAATTGTTGAAAGTTTGTGATATAATTATTAAAAGTCGAAAAGTTTAAGTATTTTTTGATAATTAAACCTAAAAATAATACTAATATCTTTATATTTCCTTATTTATATCAATTGGCAAAGGTGGACTCAAACTTGGGTTCCACTCACACCTAGATAATTTTAAACAGGCTCGATTAGTAAAAAAATTCATAATTTTAACTTTATAATAAATTTATATCAACATTTTAAATGTTTTATCGTAAATAATCAAACTATTATATTATTATTTTACTAATTGGGTAAGATGATATGAACCAGAAACTTTCAAGTTTAACATGTCAATAAACTAAATCGGGAGTACTATTATTTGACATTTTAAAATTCACATTTACAGATAATTATTATAAATTTTAAAATTTGATATTTATAGAAAAACATCGGATAAATTTATTATAAGATCAAAACTATGAGATCTTTTTTATTATTATTAATTAAGCCTTTTCAATATCATTTAAGAATATTATCATGTTAATATTTAATGAATTAAAAATGAAATTAATTTCCCGACAAGTGCTATTTTTGGGAAGTATGCTCGTATGAAAGTATAATATTCTAAACCAAGCCAACATTATAATTTAACTAGAGGATTGATACGAATTACTACTTTAAGCCCAAAAGGCCCAAGGGGCTGATTGCATGCTAGGCTCACGTTAGCCCTTTACATGTCCTGACATCTTGAATCCTAAGTTAAGGGGGACTCTCATCATAAGGGGGGGTTCCTAATCTTAGGGGGACTCTGACTCATAACAACAAAGGAAGGACTCCTAAGCCTATTAGGACCAGGATTCCCAGGCTTAAAGGGATTGTTCCTACTACTATATAAACTAGGGGTGAGCACGGTTCGGGGAAATCCGGGGATTAGGAAATCTCCGGACCCGTACCAAAAGTCGGGGATTTGAAAAATTAAATCTCCGGAACCGTAACAAATTACGGTTCGGTTCGGTACGGTTTGAACAAATTTTCGGTACGGTTCTGTTCGGGGTTTGGTACTTTCGGTTCGGTCCAAAACGGTACGGTATGGTTCGGGGATTTGGAGATTTTAATATTTAAAATAAAAAAAAATATATAGACTAATTTTTTTTTTAATATTTATTTTTTATTTATATAAATATTATATAATAATTTTGATATATATATATATATATATATATATATATATATATATATATAATATTACTTACAAAATGATTTTAACACATTATAATAATTTCTATCAACAATTTGTGAAAAATTAAAATTTTATCAACAAATAAATAATTTTAATGCATGAAT
>CANYLF011426007.1:0-17408 GCA_948193215.1 Bocquillonia castaneifolia | reverse complement strand
TGAGCCGGGAGGATAGCTACCCGTATGTGTGGGATGGCAAGACTGAGCCGGGCGGATAGTCTCGTCGGTGGCCACCTAATTGTGAAATGAGAAATGTGAAATGATATGAGAAAAAGAAATGAAATGTGAGGAAATGTGAGGTTGAGTCATCCGAGCTTGATTTGGTGAGATTGTTGTGATTTGAGATTGCTTGATGACTTGTGAAGATGATTTGGTTGTGAATTGCTTTGAATGAGAATTATCTTGATTGATATTGGAAGTTGTTCAAATGGTATAATTGGTTTAGATTGTATGTTTCTTAAATGAAATATGTGTTGTTTATATGTTGGTAGTTTTGGCTTAATATCTTTGGTTAATTGATTAAATGCTTATTGAGTTGCCAGCTCACCCCCTTGGCATATTTTTCAGGTTGAAGATAGAAGTTCATGTGCTTTGCAATAGAAGTTCAGGTTGGCTAGTGGATATTGAACATTTTGTGCATTTAGTTTATTAAGTACATTTGTATGTAAATTGAGTTTAAGTTGATATATGACAAGTATGTGTAATGAATCATTTGATTGTATAAGAGTATATTGATATGTATAAGAGTTGATTTTGAGTCTATGGGAGTCTGTTTTTACAGAGCAAAGTCAAAAATTCTATTTTAAAACTGTGATTTTTGGGAAAGTTTTTCGTTTCAAGGTTTTTAGCTGAACAACGATCGTTGTTAGGCTAACAACGATCGTTGCTGTATTAACAATGAGCTTGTTGTTGGTTCCCACGAGCTCGTGTGTCTTGCTGGAACTTTTGGTCATTTTTCATGATTTTAACAATGATCACTGTACACTTGACAACAATCATTGTACATTTAACAACGATCGTTGCTCAGTTAACAACGATTTTTGTTACCCCATTTTCAGAAAAAAAAGAAAAAAAAAATTTTTTTCGAAGGGAATTTCTTTTGAATTTTAATTTAAGATTAATTACTATTATTATGTTTTTAATTCCTTAATATATTGTATTAGTTTCGGGTCGTTTCAACAAACATGCCACTGAGGAAGGCCTTGGAGAGACCCAAAACTTCAGGAAGATTAGTGAATTGGTCAGTCCAATTGGGAGAACATGACATTAGATATGAGCTGCGATCTACCTTGAAAGCCCAAGTCCTGGCAGACTCCGTAGCTGAAATGACTGGAGACCAGGAATTGGATGAGCCTGAGCAAACAGTAGAAAGATGGGAATTGTTTGTTAATGGGGCAAGCGGGATAGTGGCTCTAGAGCAAGGATCCTACTGATAGGACTAGTTAAAATACAGATTGTATATGCCATAAAGATTGTTGTTCAAGGCAACTAACAATGCTGTAGAATATGAAGCATTAATAGCCGGTCTCACTTAGCAGAAGAAGTAAAAGCAGATAATTTGGTAGTCTATAGTGATTCCCAGCTGGTGGTTAACCAAGTCTCTAATAATTTTATGGCTAAAGAGCATATGATGATCAAATACTTAAAGAAGGTACAAAAGTAGTTAGCTGTGATGAAAGATAGAGGGGGACAATATGAGATCCACCAAATCCCAAGAGCTGAAAATGTTGAGGCAGACCTGCTAGCAAAAGCAGCCGCGGAGGGGAAGGATGCTTTCTATAAAGTTCCCTTTAGAGAGGAATTAGCAACACCACGTGCGGAGAAGGAAGAAGTTATGGAGATAGCAAAGATAGCCAATTGGATGAAGCCTATAATTGCCTATAAGACAACCGGAGAACTGCCAGATGATAGAAAGGCTGCTCAGCACCTACAAGTAATGGCCTCACTTTATTACTATCAGGACGGAGTCCTCTTTTTGAAAGCAAGATCGCATCCATGGTGTTGGTGTGTGTCACCAAATGAGGGTTTACATCTACTTACAGAGATTCACGAGGGAATAAGTGGGTCTCACGAAGCTGCGGCAACTGTAGTAAGGAAAGCTCTGTTACAAGGGTACTATTGGCCAACAATGTACAAGGATGCTTCAAGTCTAGTAGAGAAATGTGAGAAGTGCCAGAAGTACGCACGGTTAGTCACTTACCTGCCAACTATCAATCACCAATAGGCAGTCCTTGGCCTTTTGCAGTATAGGGGATGGATATACTTGGCCCTTTCCCACTGGCCTCTGGGCAAAGAAAATTCTTAATTGTTGCTGTTGACCACTTTATAATGTGGATAGAAGCCATGGCGGTACCAACGATCTCAGAGGAGCGGGTTGAGAAGTTCTTCAGGAAGGAAATTATCTCTAGGTTTGGTATACCTCATTCACTCATTATGGATAATGGCAATCAATTTGACTCAGATAAATTTATGAGTTTCTATGGCAACCTGAACATACAGCTACACTTCACCTCTATTGCGCACCCTCAAATAAATGGGCAAATAGAGAATGCAAACAAAACTCTACTAGACAGCTTAAAGAAGAGGTTGGATGATTTGAAAGGTGCATGGGTAGAAGAGCTATATAGTGTGTTATGGGCTTATAGAACAACCCCAAGGAAAGCCACTGGGGAAACCCCATTCAGGCTAGCATACGGAATGGATGCCATGATTCCAGTGGAAGTCATAATCCTATCCTGGAGGGTTTTAAACTTTGACCCAGAGGCAAATGATGAAGCCATTGCTGTGAACCAAGATTTATTGTAGGAAAGGAGAGAATAGGCGGCAATTAGAACGGACCAATACAAGTAGTATGCAGTAAAATACCATGACAAGAAAGTTAGGTTGAAGTCTTTCAAAGAAGAAGACCAGGTTCTAAGGAGAGCTAATGTTGGGAAAGGAGCCGTAGGTGTTGGCAAACTAGGGTCCACTTGGGAAGGTCCATACGAGGTGAAAGCAGTTACAGGAAAGGCCGCATACAAGTTAGCAAGTCTGGATGGAACAATGCTCCCTAGGACATGAAATGCTATTCTTTTATGAAAATACTACCAGTAATGTAAGTCTTTGTTTTGAAGAATCATGAATGAAGGAACTGATTTCTGATATATATTTAATTGTTTTTGTTTGTTATCTTTACAAGTGCCACAAAGTCATAAGTCTAACCATTAGACAAAGACAAAAAAGGCAACAAGTGCCGATAAGCCATAAGTCTAACCATTAGACAAAGGCAAAAAAGGCAACAAGTGCCGCAAAGCCATAAGTCTAACCATTAGACAAAGCAAAAAAGGCAACAAGTGCCGATAAGCCATAGGTCTAACCATTAGACGAAGGCAAAAAAGCAACAAGTACTGCTAAGCCAAAATTCTATGCAAATAGACAATGACAGTAAAAACCGCCAGACAAAAAAGGCAAAAGATATGCAACAAAAGAACAAAAAGGCAGGGCTATATAAATAAAAATCATTATAAAATGCTAAAGCGGATCAAAAACATAAAACACATTGAATTTGGAAATCGCTCAAATAATCAACGGTTTCACAACGAAAGACATTGTTTAAAAAAAAGCATTTACATTTATATAGAAATCTCAATCCACCACAAAGGTTTGGTGGCTTTCACCCTCTTGATCTCTAGGCACTCCATCGCCGGAACCGATGCTCGTGCCAACGGCTAGAGGAACCTGGTTTGGTGGAGTCGGTGCGATTGCCGCGGTAGAATGATCACCTTGTTCAGCCACTATTCGGATTGGTGGTGGGACATCATTATCAACCGTCCCTTCATTAGGGAAATCAAACTCCTCATCCAAGCCATCCGAGCAAATTTTCCAAACTTTGCCTACCAATGCAATGGCGTCAATCCCATCAGTTCAGTCATCGTCAAAGTCTAATTTCCTCACATCATTAAGCCGGAGAAGAGGATTTTGAATCTTCTGATGAAAGGTCTTGGCACAAGCCCGAGCAAAAGCAGATGAGACCCGCCCCATGAAAGCAACCATAGCCATAGCCTCCCGCTCTTTCTTTATTGTGTCTTGAAGACCTTCTCGATCCGCGATCAGATCTCACACACTGTCCTTTAATGAGGCTATCTCAAGAGCAGTAAGCTTTTTGTCTTCTTCCAACTTCCTGCAGGTCTGGCGGATCTCCGACACCTTAATCAAAAGTTTTTTGTTTATTTCTTCCTTAGCTTTGACCTCAGTAGTTCGGGAGTTGAGTTCTACTTCAATGAGATCCTTGGCATTCAGTTGAGTAGTGGCTTCATTGGATGCTTTGAGCCGACTCTCCTCTAGCAGTTCACTAACTTGAAAGGCCTACAAAATCATGAAAGTTTAGAATGTTAAAAATAATAATAAAAATATTTTTAATGAGCATTAAACTTACGGCCATCTGATGCATCCGGAGATGGCTAACAAGCTCGGCCTGAGCAATGTTCTGCCTATTGAACATGTCTTTGGGTAAGCAAATCGCTTCAACAAGCCTCTTGGTAGTCCAATGGCTCTCCACAGTCTTGTCTTCCCGGTGGTTATCCAACCAATCATAGATGTTCACCGGTTCTCCACGTTTAGTGAGGATGACTTTCTTCATTATGAAGGGTTGGTTCTCTTCAGCCTTTGGGTTCTCACCAGCTGGCAGAATGGCTTGGCTAGATCCGGCCACCTCGTATTGTGGAGCTATCTAGGGTTGAACCTCCTCTTGGTGGCTTTTTTTGCCCAAATTTTGATCTGATGGGAGATCATCCGCTCTCGTCTCAGCGGTTAAGTCAAGAATTTGTTCCTCAGGGATCGTCGAAGTAGCGAGTTCCTTTTGCGGCTCTTTTCCTCTTCAAATCTACGAATTTCATTCGAGAGAAGTCCATCTACATTAGCAAAGAAAATAAAGAAATAATCAAAAAACTTTGAAGGAAAATATAGAATAATTATGTACTAGCCAAGGGTGATGGACCGGCATCAGAGCAATCTACAAAGCCGGTCTCATCAATTTCAGCCAACATCCTGGCCAACTCCGTATCTTCACTAGAACTCTCAGGAAAAATTTGGTCTGCCGTTGGTTCATTTATTTATAAGGTATTTGACTTGCCGGTCTTTTTCTGCTTCCTAATGTTCCTAGCTTCTTTAGCCACTTTAGCGGTTTCTTCTTCAGCAATGTTCCTTTTAAAGAGATAATTACTTACATAATAATCGAGTGAGTTTTCCTTACTAAACTCAACCGCGGTAAACTCCTTAAGGAGATTAAGAAATTTGGGTTTCAAGTCCCGCTAGTTTACGCTTTTGGTAGAAACCCATTTACGGGGAAGATCAAAAAAGGATTTTTCATGCTGGATTAAGAAAAATCTCTTGCAGATATCATGGGCTTTATCAACAGACCTAGCCCATACCCTAAGGCTCCCGCAGAAAAATAATATTCACTTTTCCTACATGTGAAACTGAAGTACTGCATGTACCTTTCCACGCTTGGGTTAAGACCCGCCTCTTTATGTATGTACAAAAATGCTAAAAAGCTACGAATAGCGTTTGGATGAAACTGGACCAAAGGAATTTTTTGTAATTTCAAAAACTCCACAAGAAGGGGTTCCAGGGGAAAATGAAGGCCAACTTCTATTTGTTTAGCATAGACAACAATCTCGGTCTGACCTAAGATGTCATTAGCCCTATGGCTATCTAGAGGTTGACAATACGTATAAGTATTTGAAAAAACTTCCAAAGCATCATAATCGTCAGCATAGATAGATTTTATCTTTTTTGGCGATTTCATTTTGTCCTTAAACTCATCTATATCAGAAAGAGGATCATTTAAAGTAGGATTTCAAGCCATAGGAAAAAACTTGGTAAGAAGATTTTATGACAATACAACGCTAGGTGAAAAGATCCACAGGCGAAAAATAGAGGAAACCACTCGCACCAAGCTAAAATACTTCTGAAGAAATAAAGAGGAAAGAGAAAATCGAAATGCAGAAAACAAGAAAATAAGAAGAGGAAGGATGGTATTGCCTTTTATATGTGAAAATTCTTTTTACAAGACCATTGTACCTAATGAGGTGGCAGAGCCCAAACCATTAGATCATAAAAACCAAAGGGCATTATAGTCCTTTCTAAAAAACCAATTAATATTGTTGTTTGTGGAAGAACGGATCCTGAAAAGTCGCATCATTTATGACAAAGACGCGTATAGGACAACTATCCATCAAGCAGACAAAACGCCTGACAGTATAAGGACGTGACTTTTAAGGAAGAGAGAGAAGCGGTAAATTCAAAAAAAAAAAATCAAAAGGTGGAAAATCAAAAAATTCAAAATTTTCAAAACTACATCAGCGGATCTTTGAGTTGCTTCAACAGAAGCTGCATCATTATAAGAGATCGAGTCTTTTCCATTCCATACGGCGGAAGTCATAAATAACTTCCATACTTTTTATGGGGGAATATTGATGGACCTGACAATTTCCTATTTGGGCCAGACCCATTAGCAAACAATCCTATTCTTGAATATTTTCAGTTGGGGGGACCAGGGGACACGTGCCGCACATACACAATGCTGTCCCTAGAAACCCTAGATCATTGCTACACTATAAAACGAGCAATACAAGGACAACTGAGGTAATTCTATTATTCTAAACCCTAGAAAAACTCTTCTATTTTTTCTTTAATATCTCTCTCTCTTACTTTGGCATCGGAGTGTCGTCGGGACACCACCATCCCACCGTGCTCTAACCTTTCTTTGTTGTAGAGATCCGCACTGGAAAGACCCGCAGAGTGGATACTTGAGACCATGGTGGCCACTGAACTATCAGTTCTGATATAACATTTAACATATTAATCATAACTTCTATTAAAAAAAATTATGAATTTAGTTATTTATCCAATACGTTCAATCTTCTAACTAATACAAGCCACAATATAAAATAGTGCATATGATTAATTCTAGTATGAGCCCCATCTCTCGAATCCTTAGCCTATGATATAAGAGTAAGAAACTTAACTATTATACATCATATAAAGGTTCAAATTGGCCCATCAACTTTTAACAAAAGATTAAATTACTACAATTTGATGTTTGGGAATTGTTTACACCTAAACTTTATATTTTAGGATCAAATTGGATAGATTTTTATTTACGATTTTAAAAAGCTCATAAAAATTTCATTATAAACGATTTTAACCTAATTTTTTATAACTGAGTTAAATAAATCCAAATTATATTTTAATTTTCTGAAAAAAATTTTGATCAATAAATTATTTATTTAAATTTTGTAATGGAAAAAATAAATAAAACCATAAAACATAAAAGAACGTGAAAATAATGTCATTTTTTGTATAAGAATATAATAAAATATATAAAAGATATTAAAATGATCATTAGTACAATTTGATTAAATTTTCATAATTATTTTTTAATAAAAAATTAATTGAAAATAGTATTATTGACCATCTATTTGATAAAACACTTAGACTTACAGGCTTTACGTCTGGTGTTAGGCAGACAGTTCGATCCTTACAGCCTTATGGGGAAAGCGTGTTTCAAAAATTGAACTTACTTGACCCTAAATTAGTCGGGACTCCAGATACCCGGGAGAGTAAAAACTATAAAAAAAACTATCTAATAAAATTAAACAATGAACCAGCCAAAATCCACCAATCAAGCAAGCTGGTAGCCTTGAAGAATGGAGCCTCACCAATCAAGTTTGAATTTCTTGGTTGATTGAGAACGGCCATTTCTGATTTCTTGTCTATAAAAGGAGGTATTTTAGGCATCAAAACATACACAAGATTTTGAAGAAAGAATAGCAATTAAGAGTCACAATATTCATAAGTTATTTGAGAGTTTATGTTGTAATTATCAGAAAAAAACCTTCATTCTTCTTCCTATAACTTTCACTTCATTTTTGTATTGTGTGAGAGACACTAAAACACAAGGAAAGGTTTAAGTGTTTACCTTGAAAACACTTGGGTTTTTGGGTTATGAGTGTAAGCCATAAAAACACTTGAGTATGGTCTGTGAGTTAGGCTTAGAAAACTCATTTGTAAAGGTTGAAGATAGCCTTAGAAATCTTCATTGTAAAGGTAGTGAGATAGCCTTGTAAATCTCACATTGTAAAGGTTAGAGATAGCCTTGAAATCTTCATTGTTTTCTATTTTTTGTTAGTGGAACTCCAAAGAGTGTCTTTGGGAGAAGTGGACGTAGGTCAAGTTGGGACCGAACCACTATAAATCATGTGTTTGATTCTCTCTTCTCTACCCTCTTTACATTTTCATATTGATTTGTGCTTGATTGAATTTGGTTGCTTTAGTTGCTTGTTTTATTTATTTGCTTAATTATTATCTGTGTTGCTTTTCAATTAGTTTAATTACTATTGCATTTAACTAAATGAATTGCTTCTGCTATTTGATTGAAAGTCTTAATTGAGCATTTAAGTCTATTTTTTTCTATTCCGCACCAATTCACCCCCCTTCGTGGTTATTTCACCATGTTTACAAGTTTTTGCATCATTTTAAAAATGACCCATCTGCAAAGTCCTATGCATTCAATCACGAGAATAATTCCCTAAAAAATTCATAACTCAAAATATAATACTCCAAATTGAATTCCAATTTTTGATCTAGAAACTAAACATCTGTCACTTTCCATCCATATATAATTCAAGTATATACCATCTCCATAGCTATATCAAAAAGCTACTCCAGTATCAAACTTAGTGCAGTCCTAACATTATCTAGTTTCCAATTCTTCAAAACTAAATTCTTTAATCTTTCTTAACTTTCCCAAACTCACCAAACCACATCCTTAACTCATCATCCTCAAACTCTCACTGATTCTCAAATGTTTTAATGAGGTTTACACTTAAACCTATCCACTTAAGCTAATACAATTTCCCAAGCTTAGTCTAACCAAGTACCCAAGTGTTTTAATAGGATAACACTTGAACCTCTCCACCTATGGAACTTTTAATCTAATACTCATCAATGCTCATTCCAACCCTTCATATACCTTGAACATAGTTAAGAGCTTCAACATCATCATACATATTTCACCAAACATACCATTACTTCTTCATCATCACTCAATAGTCTTTATTAACTAACACTCACTACCAAGAAAGTAGCTCATCAAACAAAACCTCTCAATGATGCTTAGTCATCTTCATCAAATGCTCTTATGTACTCGCATTGCATCCATCACCTATAAAGTACTTAGCAAACATATCAACACTAAGACAATATTTTGCATCATCAAAATCACTAAGAGATCCTTGGCGTCAACAATATATATATGTATTATATATTACAATAGTTAAGTTTGTGAATTATATATATATATATATATATATATATATATATATATATATATATATATACACACACATATATACATATACACATATATACATATACATATATATGTATATAGACACACACACACACACACACACACACACACACAGATATATATATAAAATTCATCTTAATGCATAATTACCACACATTACCTATATATCCCTATCATTTTACATAGTTTAACAATATAAATATATAATTTAATTTCAATTATTTTTACAAAATTTTAATTTAAATTTACCCTCAATCATTTTTACAAAAACCTTTTTTTTTTTGCAATTCGACAAAAGAATTATAAAAATACTTTATAACTATTTAAATTTTCAAAGACTAAAGATATGCACTTATTTGCATTAATGTAAAATTTTAAATCTCAAATAATCATAAAAAAATTAATGTAAATTTTTATTTTATTTATTTCATTCTTTTACTTTTATTTTGTATTTATCTAGTCCTTTTACTTTTATTTTGTATTTATCTAGTTCTTAAACTTTTATTTTGGTCATCTATATGTCCTTAATTTTGTGTACATGGATGATGACATAGATTTAATATCAATAAAAATATTGATGTCACATTTCCATTAGGTTCCATTCGAATGATGATTTATAATTTCGAAAAATAAAAGCATTAGGATTAGTAAAATCAAAATCAATTTGTAAAGACTAGATAAATAAAAAGCAACAAGTGCAGGGACCTTTTGATGTGTTTTTCCATTCTAAAATGTAAAGTTATGGTTTAATTGATCCTGAACATGAAATTGTAGTAATTTGATCCTTTGTTATCTGACCAATTTTAATTATATGTCATGTTATAGATTCATTATGTTTTAATACACACAAATATATATAAAATCATTCACTAATTTATTAAAGAGTGTTAATATTTGATTAAATTGTATTAGAATATAATCATATAAACATATATATTTCAATATAGTTACAAAACTTTTTATAATATTTTTTGAATCAACTCATAAAAAATATTTCATTTTGATTTTTTGCATTGTTTGGAATGAACTCCTAATAATATTATCAAAATATCTTATATAAATGGGCTGGTCCTGCATTATTAGGAGGCACAAGAAAATCCTAGAAAAGGTCCTTGTAAATATAAACTATTTTCTAGTTTTAAAAGTATGTTTTTTTACGAAAGATTTCATCTCATTAAGGCTCACAAAACCGGAGCATCAGTAGAAGTAAGGTCACAAAATGGCTAGGAATATTAAATGTACACTTGCATAGTAGTGTTATCTACATTTTGTCATACACACTTCCCACAAGCATATACACTTGCATAAGATTATCTACACATGTCATACACATATGCACTTGCATATTATCCCACTTAACCCTTCACTTATACTTCTACTACAAATCACTCCCTTAAATTTTCTTACAATTAGGTCCTTACCAACTCAAACTTCCATAAATCCTATTACTCACAAACATCATTCTACTAATTAATGTTATGCAATGAAATTCACATAATTTAGGATGCAAATGACATGATTTATGATATTCTATTGCATAATTATTTATTAGTAAATATGGAGCCATGACAATTCTCCCCCACTTAGAAAATTTCGTCCCCGAAATTAATTACTTACCATTAGCATTATTAAACAAGTGTGGATATTTAGTCCTCATATGCTCCTCTACTTCCCAAGTTGCTTCTTTAGAAGAATGCTGACTCCACTTTTCTTTTACCATAGGAATTTCTTTGCTTCTTAGTTTTCTAATCTGCCTATCCAATATTTCAACCGGTTCTTCTACATATGTAAGTTTCTCTGTAACTTCAACTTCTAGTATCTTAATAATATGGCTCGGGTCAGATCAATACCGTCACAGCATAGAAACATGGAAAACATTATGCACTTAAGCTAATTCTGGAGGTAATGCAAGTCTGTAAGCCAAAGGACCAACCTGTTCTAGAATTTCATATGTCCCGATGTATCGAGGACTCAATTTACCCTATTTACCAAATCGAAGAATACCCCTCCATGGTGATACTCTCAAGAAGACTTTATCCCCAACTTCATACTCAATCTCTCTTATGTGTTTATCTGCATAGCTTTTCTATCTATCTTGTGCTGCTTTGATACATTGCTTTACCACCTGAATTTTATCAACCGTTTCCTAAACAATCTCTAGGCCTTCTAACTATCTTAAACCTTCCACATCCCAACACACTGGACTTCTACATTTTCTTTCATACAAACCTTCATAGGGCGGCATACCAATACTAGAATGAAAACCGTTGTTATAAGCAAATTCCATAAGTGGTACCTGTTCATCCCAGTTTCCACTATACTCTAATGCGCAAGCCCGAAGCATATCCTTAAAGGTCTGAATAGTTCTTTCAGACCGTCTATCAGTTTATGGATGAAATGCAGTACTAAAATGCAATTTAGTCCCCATTGCTGCTTGCAAACTCTTCCAAAAGTGAGATGTGAACCGAGGATCCCTGTCTGACACAATAGAAATAGGCACACCATGGAATCTCACAATTTCTCTAACATATAGATGTGCTAACTTATCTAAAGAGTCAGTTTGCTGAATAGGGAGAAAATGTGCAGACCTAGTTAATCTATCAACTATCACCCACATAGCATCATTCTTCTTAAAAGTATGAGGTAGACCAATCATAAAATCCATAGTAATTCTCTCCCATTTCCACTCTAGTATAGATAAAGAATGTAGTTTACCTGCGGGTGCTTGGTGTTCAGCCTTTACTTGTTGACATGTCAGACATCTAACAATATACTCTGTAATTTCCTTCTTCATTCCTGGTGACCAGTAATGTTCTTTCAGATTATGGTACATTTTAGTGCTTCCCGGATGCATAGAATACGGTGAATCATGTGCTTCCCAAAGAATCTTCTGTTTCAACATTGCTACTTTAGGAACATATACCCGGTTCTTCACAACCCATAAACCATCATCCCGCTCTGCTACTTCACTTGGTTTCCCTTCTTGTTTCCTCTTCTGAAATTTCTTCAATTCAGAATCTTTCAGTTGTGCTTGTTTAATATCTTCTAATAACTGAGGCCTTATTTTCATAGTAGCTAGTAATATCCCGTCATTCACACATAAAGATACATTCATGACTCGCAACGAAATCAATGAATTCAGATGATGTTTAGTCATACCTGCAACTCTCTCAACTGTCTTCCTACTGAGTGCATCAGCCACTACATTAGCCTTTCCAGGATGATAATCTATAGTACAATCATAATCTTTAAGCAATTCTATCAATCTTCATTGTCGGAGATTTAATTCTTTCTGTGTAGGTATGTGTTTCAAACTTTTATGATCTGCCTCCAAGTCTTCAAAGCATGAATAATAGCTGCAAACTCCAAGTCATGTGTTAGGTAGTTCTGTTCATGTGGTCTGAGCTATCTGGATGCATAAGCTATCACATGACCATTCTGCATTAAAACACACCCTAACCCATTTAAGGATGCATCTGTATACACAACATACTATCCACCTAGTTTAGGTAATGTGAGTATAGGTGCAGAAGTCAGTCGATGTTTTAGTTCTTCAAAACTAGCTTGACATCTGTCTGTCCACTGAAGGGTGACTTGCTTCTTTAGTAAATTCGTCAATGGCTTTGCAACAATGGAAAAGTCTTTCATAAATCACCTATAGTATCCTGCTAACCCCAGGAAACTGTGAACTTCTGACACATTCTTCGGTACTTCCCATTCTTTGATTGCTTTTACTTTGGATGGATCAGGTTGAACTCCCTGTGCATATACTATATGCCCTAAAAATGCAATCTCTTTCTTCCAAAATTCACATTTACTAAATTTTCCATAAAGACGTTTCTCCCTCAAAACTTGCAAAACAATCCTCAGATGATTTTCATGTTGTTCATGACTAGGAGAGTATATCAATATGTCATCAATGAAAACAATCATAAACTGATCTAGATATGGTTGGAAAATGTTATTCATTAATGACATAAAAGCAGCAGGTGCATTAGTTAACCCAAATGGCATCACAATAAATTCATAATGTCCATACCGTGTTCTGGATGCTGTTTTGGGTATAGAGCTCTCACCAACTCGCAACTGCCAATAACCAGACCGCAAATCAATTTTAGAGAACACCGAGGCTCCTCTAAGTTGATCAAGTAAATCATCAATTCTGGGCAAAGGATACTTGTTTTTGATAGTGACTTGGTTCAGTCTTCTATAATCAATGCAAAGTCGCAAACTTCCATCCTTTTTCTTTGCAAACAACACTGTAGCTCCCCAAGGTGATATACTAGGTCTAATATACCCCTTCTCCAATAATTCTTCAAGTTGCTTCTTCAATTCTTGTAATTCTGCTGGTGCCATTCTATAAGGTGTTATAGAAATAGGTGCAACTCCCGGAATAGTCTCAATTTCAAAATCAACCTACCGATGTAGTGGTAATCCTGGTAACTCTTCTGGAAATACATTTGGATACTCTCTAACAATCGGCACTTTTGAAACTCCTGGACTAACAACTATAGTGTCTAGTACATTTACAAGATAAGCATCACAACTTGCCTTAATCATCTGAGATGTCTTTATTGCAGAAATCAAACAGTTAGGTAAAATCTTCCTTGCTCTCGTAAATACTATTTTCATTTCCCCATTTATCTTTATACTAACTTCTTTAGTTTGACAATCAAGAATAGCATGATTACTTGACAACTAGTTCATCCTCAAAATCATATCATAATCCCGAAGGTTAATCACTACCAGGTCCACAAATATTGTTTCACCATTTAACAGAATAAGACATGCTCTCATAACAGTATTTACTACTACAACTCCCCCAGCAGGCATAGAAACACAAATTTCATACCCCAATGGTTCTATTCTACCAAGCACACGTAATGCAAACTCTTGATAAATAAATGAACATGTTGATCTTGGGTCAATCAATACATATGCATCATTTTCACAGATAGAAAGTATACTAGTCATAACATCTGGAGATGTTTGCGCCTCCTGTAGAGTCAAAGCATATACTCTAGCCTGAGGAGGTGATGGTTCAACAAACTCTGTATGGATAGCTGCTGAAGTTCCTCCACCTCTTCCTCTACCTCTTGTCTTGCATGTACCTAATATTGAAGTATTATTTCCAATACTGCTTTGTCCAGTAGTTTGATAAGAACTAACTGCACTCCCACCAACTGAACATTCTCTAGCATAATGCCTTGGTTTACCACACTGATAACATAATTGGGGTCTGGGTTCCCAGCACTCTCCTGTATGTATTCTTCCACACATACCACAAATAGGTGCATAATCTCTACCTAAGGGTCTATGTGTACTCTGTCTACTTACTAATCCTCCACTTCTTTCTGATGGTCTACTACTAGGCCCTCTAGACTGATAACTACTTCTACCTTTGGAATTTCCTCTCTAACCCCCAAATCCTCCTCTAGGTTTTAATGAAGTACCCCTAGAGTAAGATGAAGTAAATGTTCCAGTATTCTTCTTTACCACCATTTCATTCCTTTCTTTAATTATATTTTCAGCCCTTACCACAGCTTCCTGTAAAGCAATGAAAGTAGGTGGTTACATTGCCAGTTTCTCTCTTATCTCAAGTCTCAACCCTCGTTCAAATCTGTTTCTTTTCAGTTTATCAGTTGCCACTTCCTCTGGTGCGTACCGAGATAATCTGGTGAATTGCTATTCATATTCAGCCACAAACATCTCATTCTGCATTAGTTCGAGAAATTCAAGCTTCTTCCATTCCTGATAAATTACTGGCATGTATTTCAACTTAAACTCTCTTAGAAATTCCTCCCATGTCATAGTCAAGGGTTGCACTTGGCTACCCGGGACTATTTCCCACCAATTTCTAACATCTTTAAGGAATAAGGATGTAGCATACCTCACCTTCATCTGAGTTATTGGTTGAGTTTTGAATTGTGTAACCTCAATTGACTTCACCCATTCCTCTGCTATCATTGGGTCAGTCATTCCTTCAAACTCCTTACCCCCGTGCTTCCTTAACTTCCCAAAATTTGGATCTAACACTGGTGTTTTAACTGGTGGATGAGGAGGAGGTTGTGGTTGTTGTGCTAGTCTTCTCAACTCTTCAGCTATTTGTCTAGCAACTTCTTTAGCTCCTCCTACCATTGGTTCATTTACATTCCTATGTTCATGGTCATCATGGTGTGCATACACTGACCCTTGTGAACCTACTAGGCTTTCAAAATGTCCACCCATGCCTATATGAGTAACAAACTTTGCTATAATGAATGCATCATGAACAATTATTGAATGCTTGCATGATGTGAGCTTAATCCCTTTTATCCCATCACTTCTTTCACACAAGCATATTACACATTACAAACACACTATCATCTTTAATTCACACTCACATATCTCATTACACACCTTTGTTTCATGCAATCACATATCACATTTCACATCCATATTTTTTTTTCAATTGTATAACACAAATACATTCATGAACAATCACACAATGAACACCTTTCAACATTAAAACTCAATTTTGAGGCTTCAAACAATTATGTTTGACCCCCAAACTTGGCTATTACAAGTAAACCTAATAACTCATATAGATCTCTGAATAAGCTTCAGTTTGATATATTATGAGCATTCTAACTCATCTTGTACTAAACCTTATGACCATTTTACTACAGCATGCTCCCTAGGAATCTAATCCCATTGCTCTGATACCAAAAATGTAACACCACAACAAAATAAACAATTCCACATAATTTAAATAAGTCGTAGGGGTGACATTCTTGATCACAGGCACGATCTAATAGACCAAAAACATGACAGTTTCGGTCGTCATTTCGCGGGCGCAATTGTACAAATCGCGGGCACGACTAAAGAAAAAGAGAGTTTTAGCATTCTGTTCTTGAAATCGAGGGGGCGATTTCTACAATTGCGGTCGTGACTTTGATGACACAGAGACTATGATTTTAAGGCTGAAACTTGACCAAAAACCATCATAAAACAACATGCCATTCACACTAAACTTATTTTACATTCTATAACAAGATTAACTCATATACAAACTTTTAACTCATTACACATTTGTCACTTATCAACCCATTTACATACATATGTAACATGCAAACCCCAAATGTACAAAATATGCTTGTGATCCACTAGCCAACCTGAAACTTCTATTGCAATGCACGTGAACTTCTAGAATCAACAAGCTATCAACCCGAAAAATAATGCCAAAGGGGTGAGCTGGCTACTTAATAAGTATTTAATCAATAAAACCTGGAATATTAAGCTGAAATTACCAAACATACAACTTTCATATATGTCACATAATAGACACATTATCAAAATTATATCAAATCATTCATCACATTCAACACTCAACCAATTCAACATCTTAACCCATCATCAAATTTCAATTCACATCCATTCTCATCAAATTAGGATTGGATGACTCTACCTCACATTTCCTCACATTTCCTTTCATTTCCTCACACAATTTTCACATTTAGGTGGCCACCGACGGGACTATCCACCCGGAAAAGTCCCGCCATCTCAAACATATTTGGGTAGCTATCTGCCCGCTCAGCTTTCCCGATCACACACTTATCACATCTCATGCGTCATCCTTTCCTTAATCACAATCACAAACAATCTTCATCACAACATATCACAATTCTCATCATAATTCTCATCACAACTTTCATCACAATTCTCATCACAAACAATTCAACATAACTACACCATTTCAAAATTTAGCCAATATCACACCATCGACAATTCAATACACAATTCAATTCAAATACATAGCAATTAAGCAAACATAGCAATTTCCACTTAATATACACAAGTTTAATCAATTAAATACTTACAGAAAGATGAAGAACAACCAAATAAGCTTATTAGCCTTCCTTCACAACCTATTTGCCTTTAGGTTTCCCTAATCATAATAATACAATCAACAAACCATTCAATAACATTTCAATACCCAAACATACAATTACTACTTAATAATCTCTCCAAAATATACTAATAAGATGATTATGTAATTATAAATAAAAACCTCCAAATTTCTACAACCCTAATATAATCTATCAAATAACAAGTAATTCAATATTCAAAGAACTTAATTACTACACAATAATTACTTCCCCAATGATCAATTTATTATTCATGCAAGTCTAACATAAAACCCCTAAAAATTCTTCAAAAACCCTAATATAATAAG
>CANYLF011425651.1:0-10554 GCA_948193215.1 Bocquillonia castaneifolia | reverse complement strand
CCGTATTCCTCAAACTGTTTGGTTTATTTGAAAATGTAAAACTGAACCGAACCGAAATTTCAAAAAATTTGAAAATGAAAACCATAACCGATTCGAATTGACTAGTTTGGTTTATTTTCAGCCCGGTTTGATTTTTGGTTCGGTTCAATTTTTTGACAAAAAATCTAAAATCAAACCAAACCGAAATTTTAAAAAAATTGAAAAATAAAAACTGTAACCAAACCGAATTGACTGGTTTGATAGGTGTGGGTATCTATTTTAAAGAAATATCTTAAAATTTTATAGAAAAAGTATTAAAAACTTAACAAATAAATAAATATAAAAAATAGGATATTAAATATTATATAGGTAAATGGGTGGGTAAGGATGGGTAAGTGTTAGATGAATATATATATCCATTTAAAATTTATATGTGTGATGAATGGGTGAAATAGATAATATTTAACCTAATCATTTAAATCCAACTCATACCCACCCAAACCCGGCCATTTGCCACCTCTTGGTCAAACCTCATATTAATGGATAAAATTATAGGTTTGTCCATGATCGAAAAAAATAGATTTTTTTTTTTTTTTTTTGTTCTGAATTAGGCCATGTCAAAATGTGTACTGTGATTACACACGTTGCTTGACAATCACAAGTAGAGAGAGTATTGGAATTGGAGGGGGAAAAATGGCGCGTGATGAAGAAGAAGTGGATGTGATCAACAATAAGCAAATTATATTAAAACACTACGTCCCTGGTTTCCTTCAAGAATCAGACATGCAAATCTCTACTTCCACTATCAAACTCAAGCTTACTCCTGGTGCTGCTTCTAATGCTCTTCTTGTTAAAAATCTCTACTTATCTTGTGATCCCTACATGAGAATCCGCATGAGAAAGCTTGAAGGCTTTTTTTTCCCTCCTTTCAACCCTGGTTCGGTAATTTAATTAAATTAATTACCCATTTCCTTTTTTTTTTTTTTTTATCTTTCTTTCTTCAGCTTTAATGAGTTTGGTCTTTTTATAGGTTTTAAAATTCTGGGTTTCTTTGGTTCTGTCTTAAGTGTTGTTTTTTTTTTTCCGGATTTTTCAAAGCTTTTCTCGAAATAGCTTGTAAATTTTGCGGAATTGCATTAGTCTAGTGCTATTGACGTGCTATAAATGAGTGTATTTCTGTGTCGAACAATCGTTAATCTTATTTATTAAACTGAATTTGATGGTTGGAACTGGATGTGCAGCCTATAACTGGGCGTGGAGTGGCCACGGTTGTGGATTCTGGGCATCCGGGTTTCAAGAAAGGTGACTTGGTGTGGGGAATGACAGGGTGGGAAGAGTACAGTCTCATTACAGCAACAGAGACATTGTTTAAGATTCATGATAGAGATTTGCCTCTTTCTTATTATCTTGGGATTCTCGGTATGATATATCTGTTTGTAAACACTCATAGCACATTGAATTGATGAAATTTACTTCCTATTAGACCTTATTATTACACTTTCGAAATTCATGTGACAAACTCCGTAAAAGATGTGGTGTTGGTTGGGGCATTGCATTGGCGGTCTTGCTTTAATGATGATGATTATAAAATGTGTCATAAAACTAGAAAAAAACATACTTCTTATAGTTTCAACTTTTATTGGAAAATTTGCTAGTTAAGTTAGTTTGGATGTCCTGCTCTTAATTTGGAGAACTTACTGGTATATGTGATAATATGGATTTTATATTTGATTAGTGTCATAAGTAAGCTCTAACCAATGCTCATTGTAATCTATAATTTGCAACAAAATTGCGATTCTTTTAATGGTTTTTTCACCTGAAAGTGATTTCTGGTTGAAACCATCCTCTCATGATCATTATCTTATGAATGTGGATTAAGAAATCTGTCTTTGTTGTAGCTTTTGTTTTTGAAATTTTGTTGCCTGTGGATAGATGCATAGGCAAACGCACCATTTTTATTTTAGAATAATTTGTATATGATTGATTCAACTCTATAGAGGAAGTAGGACATCACAACAATTAAGTGGCTCTACAACCATGTACTTGCTTTAATTTGAGTTATGTGCAATTAAAAAAAAATAAAAAGATAAAGAACCTGCTGTATTCACCATTGAGAACTTCTTTGTTTCTTCTAGTTCATGATCAGTCATGACAACTTAAATTGCTGCATAAATATGTCTTATTGTCTCTCTTTTTCAATGCTAGTAAGTATCATGAAGTTCACTGTTATTTATGCTTTTAAGTCATGAAGTGCACTCAGAAGCCAATGAACTGTCTAGCCACCTGGCTAAGGGAAGACTTACTGCTTTATAAAATAGAAGGGTATTTCTTAGCTGACTACTTAGGCAGAACAGATCAAATACATAAACCATCAACACCAATGAACAAATTAAGTGCATAAGATTAATTGTTCAAAACAAGAAATTTCATGTTGCTTATGGAAGAATGTAGTAATATTTGGTGCACTCTTTATCCTCCCTGGTTGTTGATGCATACTTTATATTGGCATTTTTCCTTGAAACTCCCGTGTCTATAATTCTTCAAAACTGCCAAAGGCTGCAAGATTTCTGAATGTGTGTGTGTGTTTGTGTACTTGGTTTCATGATAATGCCATCAGATGAAATAAAACCATCAAATGAAATGAATTCCTTTATTGCAATTGGGGAATGAGAGAGAAGAAATAGCTAAGAACTCTTAGCAGTTTTTTTTTCTGCTATTATATTTTCTGTCATCTGGTCATAACGAATTGATGCTATACTTATAGGTATGCCTGGTTTAACTGCTTATGCTGGTTTTCATGAGATATGCTCCCCAAAGAAAGGAGAGTATGTCTTCGTTTCAGCAGCTTCTGGTGCAGTTGGTCAGCTTGTGGGTCAGTTTGCAAAATTAGCTGGTTGCTATGTTGTTGGGAGTGCTGGAAGCAAAGACAAGGTGACCATCTTTCATGAACGCTCAATATGTCGATTCAATCTGTGGCTCCTGTCCATTATTTATGACTGCATTTAAAAATGTCTCATTCTTTAGCATTCCAATATAATGTTTCTTGTATGCCTGTGTGCTTTCCCTCTATTCCTTGTACAGTATCAAACATACAAGTACACAGACCATGCCCTTCCCTTCTTGTGCCTATGAAATCCATGATGCGGCGATGATGGGGATTGGGGATTGAGAAAGATCCCTATCTAGTTATTGTCAGAATGATGTGTCTATCTTCACAATCCGCAATTCTTAACTGAATTTGGACACAAATTAATTAGCCATAGTTAACATTTTACGACGTGCAATAATAGCAATAACATATAGTCATAACTTCATTTAAAAATAAAGAGGGATGATAAGTACTACTGGCTGATATCTAATATTTTAGTTATAGCTTTTTGGAACAGCCTTTAGAACACCTTGGATATTGTTCTTGAAGACATTTCACAATTCAAAAACCTTTTATTTCCATAATTCCTTAATTTTTAAGAACCCTTACAGTTAGAAATCAAGCTTGATGAAGAAAAGGCTTCATTCCTTTTCTTTCTGTAATGAGCTTCCACACTCCTATGGAGAGATGCTCAAATCAGATCTGTACTAAATCATTGTATTACCCAATTCAGTTGCATATTATGCTTTGTTTCAGTAACCCCTTTCTCCTTTCATGACTAGTGTGTGCTCTTCTATGCATAACTACTAAACCGATCTCATAACCTAATTCCTTGAAGCAGGTAAAATTGCAAGTTTCTCTGAGTATGCATTCTGTTTTATGTTATTTTTGTCTACTGATCATCATTTGGTAAATGTCACACTAGTCAAATTGAGCAACCGGTCTGATTAACTAGCTTCATGTTTTGGTTTGCCACAAGGTTGATCTATTGAAGAACAAATTTGGGTATGATGATGCTTTCAACTATAAAGAAGAACCAGACTTGGATGCAGCTTTGAAAAGGTCTGTAAGTGGTTAAGAAATTTTCTAAATGGAATCTTAATATGGGCTCTGATTCAAAGTAATTGGCAGTGAACCAATCCTGGGTGCAGCTTTGAATAAATTGTTATGATTAAATCCATAATCAATGTAAAGCCTCTCTGAAGGCATATCTTTTTCCTCTACAGTATGATAGTCGTAATCACCAGTTGCTTTTGGGGTGGGGAATGTTGTGGGGGTGGATGGGTGGGACTCGTATGATTCTATTATTAAAAGGAATCATTCTAGCTAAAATAATACAATAGAAGTTCTCTTTATTGTCCCTGTTTACCAACCTAACCACTTAGGAGGACACAAACTACTTCTCTTAATGTCCTTCAAGATCATGTTCAAATTACTTGTTTGGCAGGTACTTTCCTGAAGGCATTGATATATACTTTGAAAATGTTGGAGGAAAGATGCTTGATGCAGTGCTGCTAAACATGAGGCTTTGTGGGCGAATTTCTGTGTGCGGGACGATCTCACAATATAACCTCGAGCAGCCTGAAGGCGTGCACAACTTGATGCATCTCACTGCAAAGCGCATTCGTATGGAAGGATTTGTGGTTGGTGATTACTTTCACCTGTACCCAAAATATGTGGCAATGGTTCTACCTTACATCAAAGAAGGGAAAATTGTTTATGTAGAAGACATATCAGAGGGCCTTGAAAGTGCTCCAGCAGCTCTTATCAGGCTCTTCACAGGCAGAAATGTTGGGAAACAACTAGTTGCAGTTGCTAGTGAATGACTGACTTAGTGTGCAGTATTTCTATTAAATCCTGAATTTCCAGAATTATTGTAAGTTATTTTTTTTTCTGGTGGAAATGTTATGAGCAGTTTGTTTACATGAATTTGGCTTCCCCATCTCATGTTCATTACAAAATCTGATAAAATTTAGAACAAGCAGGTGTTACAGAATTTCGCCCATTGGTTAACTCAGCAGCTAGTGAAATTGGAAAATGGGAACATTTTCTGTTGTTTACCAGGATGCAGAAAATGTTCCCATTTTCCATAATTTATATGAAGTCTAATGGTATAATCTGTTTACCATATGAAAGATTATTCATGAAACTTTCTCATCACTGTATCAAATCAAATTAGTAAATAAGGACAAATCTAATATTGCTCTTCACAATTTTATTTATATTTTTTTGACTTCCTTGTGCCTTGCTTTGTTACTGGATCTGTTCTCATTCTTAACAGAATTCATGTGTTATGACATATATATAGACACACACGCACTCAGAACGAAGAAAACAGAGTGAGAAAACGTGTTACCAATTTCCTTTTAAAACTCAGCTAGATGTTATGAGAGGGAATTATCTAATCTGAAATTTAACATAGGAGACAAAAGCAAGAATATTAAAAGTTAAAAAATTGGCATTACATGCATGTCCACTTGCACGCAGAACGCATATCGTTGCCGTTTCTCCTTTTTCTTTACACAACCGAATGGAAGATGCTTCACACATTAATTGATGAGAGAAACCAAGTAAACCCTGTTCCTGCAGGCTTAGCCTAATGCTTGCACCGCACTGTTTGTAATCGAGTTAGGAGTCACAGGTTCGAATAAAATATATATATATATTATACACCCACTAAGAAACCCCAATTTCATATAAAATATAAACTCCAATAATATAAATACACATCTTCTGTTCTGAAGAAACCAAGAAACAATGGCCAACAATGAAGGTGATGTTGTCAGCAATAAGCTGGTGATATTGAAGGAATATGTGACAGGTTCTCCTAAAGAATCAAACCTGCAAGTAACTTGTGGCACAATCAAACTTGAGATACCAGATAGTTGTGAAAATGGAGTTCTTGTCAAGAATCTTTACTTGTCTTGTGATCCTTACATGATAACTCGAATGAAAAACTTTCAAGTCAAAGGATACGTTGATTCCTTCCAGCTTGGTTTGGTAACTAGTCCTCACCCTGTTGAACCCTTTTCACTTCCAAGCTCCATCTCCTTGCTACTTTTTTTATGTAATCAATGATTTCATTTTATTCTAATGGTAGATTTTTGTACTTGCAGCCTATAAAAGGATATGGAGTTGCCAAAGTAATAGAATCAAGGCATCCAAACTTCAAAAAAGGAGACTTGATTTGGGGAATCACTGGTTGGCAAGAGTACACTTTGATTACAGAACATGACACTCTCTTTAAAATTCAACACACTGATTTCCCACTTTCTTATTACACTGGAATTTTTGGTATGGTTTCTATTTCATTTTAATCACGAACTTAATAAATATTAAAATTATGAGATGCTACTTTTTTGGAAAGTTCCAGTGAAGTCTATGGTGGGATGGTCGAAGAGTAGGCCACTCACAAATCCATAAGTCTCACTTAGTGAAAAAGTAAAACAATAAATGAATGGTCTAGATTTAATCTAATAGTCAGAATAATTCTGGATCACAGATAGACTGGACCATTTTGAGATGCTACATTTTTGGACTTGAATATTCCGGTGAAGGCCATGGTGGGATGGTCGAACAGCAGGCAGGCCACTCACAAATCCATAGGTCTCACTTAGTGAAAAAGTGAAACAATAAATGAACGGTCTAGATTTAATCTAATAGTCTGAATAAATCTGGATCATAGATAGACCGGATCATTATGGAATGAACCTTTGAATTCCGGATTTCTTTGACTTCTTGAAGTTTATAATTTGTAGGTATGCCAGGCATGACCGCTTATGCAGGCTTTTTTGAGCTTTGCTCTCCAAAAGTGGGAGAATATGTATTTGTTTCAGCAGCTTCAGGTGCAGTAGGTCAGCTTGTTGGGCAGTTTGCTAAGTTGTCAGGTTGCTATGTCGTTGGGAGTGCTGGAAGTAAACAAAAAGTCTGTTTTCCTACCTATTTCAATGCTACTAATTAATGTGAAATGTCCAGTGAATTAATAATTTACACAATAATTAAATCTTTATAATTAGCTAGTTAGGTAAATGCAATGGAAATACTCTTTTCACAAATTTTATAGAATTTCATTGACAATCTATTACTTTTCTGATTGCTCCTTTATCTTCTTTGCCAATACAACAATCACACCAGGTTGATTTACTGAAAAATAAATTTGGATTTGATGAGGCTTTCAATTACAAAGAAGAGCAGGACCTCACTGCAGCTTTAAAAAGGTTAGTGTTAATAAAAAAAAATACTAATTATAAACCTCTAATTACAAATACATTAAGAACAATAAAACAGGTTTAGATGTGTGATAAACCTTATAATTATTAATTAGAGATTGTTAAATTTTCCTGTTAATGCATATGGTTTCTCAGGAAATTTAACTACCTTGCTATTAGCTAGTGTGGTTTTAAATAACCATTTTTAGTATAAAATTACTTCTTCACCTTATATCCGTTTCCGTTATTCACAACTGTGACCACGATGACGACCATTACCATTATTAAAATCCAGGTTGGTTAGTTACCGTTAAATGTCAATTAAATGTTTTGGCAGGCACTTTCCTGAAGGCATTGATATATACTTTGAAAATGTTGGTGGAAAGATGCTTGATGCAGTACTACTCAACATGAGACTCGGTGGCCGGATTGCAGTATGTGGTATGATTTCACAGTACAATCTTGATCGATTTGAAGGAGTACACTGCTTGGGAAATCTCATTGTAAATCGTATTCGTATGCAAGGATTTCTGGTTTTTGATCACTACCACCTCTATCCAAAGTACTTGGAATGGGTTCAGCAAAAAATTAGAGGAAAAAAAATTGAATACGTTGAAGATAAAGCTGATGGCCTAGAAAATGGCCCGGCAGCCCTCATGGGGTTATTTGCTGGACGTAATGTTGGAAAGCAGTTGGTTGTTGTTGCCAATGAATAATTAGTTCTCATGTCTACAAATTGAAATAATTATCTATTATTGCTAAAATCTACCTTCCATATAATTTTAATTTGCTTTGTTACTATGAATACTTGTTCTCATTGAATGAGAAAGGAGTGTGTGTTTGTGTGCATGAGGGAACTGAATGTAGCCAGAAATTATAATCGAGGTGTGGGGTTTACAACTCTTATTGAAACAAATAAATTCATTAACATTATGGTTGGTACAAATGAAATTTTTTTTTTTATAGTTGTAAACTTTTTGTGTTTATTATAAGTGAAACTTCATTTCCAATTTTAATTTTCAAATTTCATGATATTTTTTATAATTACACTAAATTATTTCAAATTTGATAAAATTTATAAATTAACTCTAAATAACGAGAAAAAGATTTATTATGATAAAAATACTCCCAAATTCCATATTTTTTTATTTATCACTCCAAACACAAGAATTCATTTACAAATGAATTATAATTCTATAGGAATTGAACAAAATAAAGCTAGTAAATAATATTAATCCTAAATTCTTTTTTTATTTTAATTTTAATTATTTTATATCTTATTAAATATTTTATGGAAGTTATAATTATTGGTTGGTAGAGTAAATATTTTTATTACATAGTAATTATTGTAGTGTCTATCATTAAATTGTATTGATTTCACAAATTAAAAATTAAAAAGTTGTGATTATCAAAAAAATTAAAAAAAGTTGTGCTGATAATAGGGATAATTGCAAATACGTCCCTAAGTTTTACTATAATATGCACTTTGGTCTCTCTAATTTTAGAAATGACATATTTCATCCCTTAGCTATTGATGGAATAGGCCCAAAAGTCCAACAAGAGCCCAAAGGTAAATCACACTAAACATTCTCACAGCTTTATAAGACACCTGGCAACCCCTCAAGGCAACACGTCACACATAAGGACCCTATAAATACCCAATGATTCCACAGGTAAAGGATTAAAACTTTCAGCTCATTTATTACACATTTAATACCAACAACTGACTTGAGCATCGGAGTTTGACCTGGGACCTTTGTCCTGTCCGACCCATCTAGTTTACCTGTGCAGGGCTTACTCAAGGAACGACATTTGTCTGATTCATCTAAGTGGCTTTCCGCCATAACAAAAGACCAGACTACTCGGACCACCCTCAGGCCTAGCATCGTTGAGTCGGCTCCATCATTTGGTTCCGTTGTCGGCAAGTGACTGCTTCAGAATGGTGATCCCGATGGAACAGAGAGACGGTGCCTCAACTTCAGTAACGCCTGAGGATGACCAACCAGCTAGAAATCCTGATAAAAACATCCCACCGAAAGACGCTACACCGCAACAAGAAACGACCCCACCCCCACCAATATGGCGGCAACTCGCCAAAGCTTTAGCTGACCTGCAGCTGCAAATGCAAGAGGCAATAACACAGATGCAGACCACTGTCAACCCCGTAAACCAGAATGGTCGAGAAATAGAAATACCGTAGATAATCACCCTTGAGGCTGCCAAAGAAAGAGAAAAGGGAAGCAAGTAGAGGAAGCGAACAAGACGTAGCCTCAGTAAAGATTTTGAAGAGGTTGAATCTTCATTTAAGATGCTTCAAGAGAAGAGCACACCTCAAGGTGATACAGGAAATGGCAAACCAAAGCGAAGGCAGGTGAGGGGCACCACGTCATAAGAAGAAGACAAACTCCGATTGATAATGGCAGAAATGATCAAAGATCTCATAATCGAAGCTACACAAACGCCCCGGCCTTTCAAGGCTAAAGACTCACCATTAACTGTAAACATCCTCGCCACACCACTGCTAAGGAATTTCAAAGCACCCACATTTGACTCCTTCTGCGACACAGGATGCCCAGAAACGCATACCACAAAGTTTGTTAATTATATGCAACTCTACAATGCATCCAACAAACTCCTATGTAAGGTCTTCCCCACGACCTTGGTAAGGACAATTCAAAAGTGGTATAGCAAATTATTGCCAGGGTCAATTGCAACCTATAAGGCTTTGTCGACAAAGTTCATCCTCAGATCCTTCTCGAACATACCACTAAAGAGAAGTTCAGAACAACTCTACCAATGCAAACAGAAGGATAACAAATCATTGAGAGACTATCTAGAAAGATTTAATAATGAAGTCACCAAGATAGACGACTTGAATATTGACACGGCTGTCCAGGCTCTGAGGAGAGGTACAACTATAGGGCGATTAATGAACAAAATCTACTCAAAACAACCAAAGACATACCAGGATTTGATGTTGATGGCTCAGAAATGTGTCAGCATTGATGACGGGAGAAGATATAGGAAATCAAAGAAGGAAGACACAGATGGAAAAAAGAAAGAGAAGAAAGAGGGGAAACCAAAGCCACAGATCCATCAAGCTCATATCCCGAGACAAAACTACCATCTGTACAATGCTCTTAGTCGACCCTACCGATACAGTTAAGAGAGAAGAGAGAATTTCACTCCCCTTAGCAAGTCCAGAACCAATGTCCTCATATGGATAAAAGACAGTCAAACTCCATATACTCACCCTAGACCAATGATCCCAAGATTAAGGAACACAAGTCATTTTTGCAAACTTCATAAAGATTACAGACATGACATAGAGGATTGCATCGAACTCAAAAGAGAGATTGAAAGGCTAATAGAAATCGGAGCATTAAGGAAATTCACTGTTCAAGTCAAGGACCTACCACCTCTTAAACCGCCAAAGGAATCTTAGCCGGCTATAGAGCCCAAAGGAAAGACCATCCTGGGGAAGGTACATGTCATTAC
>CANYLF011425480.1:0-14273 GCA_948193215.1 Bocquillonia castaneifolia | reverse complement strand
GGGGAGAATTGTCATGGCCCCATAATTAATAATAATTAATTATGCAACATAATATCATAAATTATACCATTAATCATGTCATTTACATCCTAATTATGTGAATTACATTGCATAACATTAATTGGTAGAATGATATTTGTGAGTAATAGAGTTTATGGGAGTTTGAGTTGGTAAGGACCTAATTGTAAGAAAAGTTAAGTGAGTTATTTGTAGTAAAAGTTTGAGTGAAGGGTTAAGTGGGATAATATTCAAGTGCATATGTGTATGACATGTGTAGATAATAATCTTATGCAAGTGTACATGTGTGTGGGAAGTGTGTATGACATGTGTAGATACTAATAATAATAATAATAATAATAATAATAATAATAATAATAATATATTAGATAGTGGAGAAATCCTACAACTTCTTCTTCTTCTTCTTCTTCTTCTTCTTCTTCTTCTATCTTCTTTTCTCCAAAAATCTTCCATTGATGAAGCTTGAAGCTTGAGTAGAGAATCAAAATTAAAAGTTGGAGTTTCTAATTAGCTAATTAATTATCTTAGAAGATTATTAAGGTGAGATGTGATTCTTTATTATTTGATTGATTATATTAGGGTTTTTATAAAATTTTTAGGGGTTTTATGTTAGACTTGCATGAATAATAAATTGATCGGGGGAGTAATTATTATGTAGTAATTAAGTTCTTTGAGTATTGAATTGCTTATTATTTGATTAATTATAGTAGGGTTGTAGAATTTTGGGGGTTTTTGTTTATAATTACATAATCATCTTATTAGTATATTTTGGAGAGATTATTAAGTAGTAATTGTATGTTTGGGTATTGTAATGTTATTGAATGGTTTGATGATTGAATTACAAAGTTTAAGGGAACCTAAACGTAAAGAGATTGTGAAGGAAGGCTAATAGGCTTATTTGGTTGTTCTTCATCTTTTTGTAAGTATTTAATTGATTAAACTTGTGTATATTAAGTGAAAATTGCTATGTTTGCTTAATTGCTATGTTCTTGGATTGAATTGTGAATTGAATTGTTGATGGTGTAACATTGGTTGAATTTTGAAATGGTGTAGTTGTGACTTGTTGATATGTTGATTGAATTGAGAAGTTGTGAATGGATTGTGATGAGAATTGTGATGTGTTGTAATGAAGATTGTTTGTGATTGTGATTGAGGAAAGGATGACTCATGAAATGTGATAAGTGTGTGATCGGGAAAGCTGAGCTAGACGGATAGCTACCCGTATATGTTTGAGATGGCGAGACTAAGCCGGGCGAATAGTCTTATCGGTAGCCACCTAAATGTGAAATTGTGTGAGGAAATGAAAGGAAATGTGAGGAAATGTAAGGTAGAGTCATCCAATCCTAATTTGATGAGAATGGATGTGAATTAAAATTTGATGATGGGTTGAGATGTTGAATTGGTTAAGTGTTGAATGTGATGATATAATTCTGATAATGTATCTATTGTGTGACATTTGTGAAAATTGTATGTTTGGTAATTTAAGCTTAATGTATTCCAAGTTTTATTGATTAAATATTTATTGAGTTGCCAGCTCACCCCCTTGGCATCATTTTTCAGGTTGTTGATAGATTGTTGATTCTAGAAGTTCACGTGCATTGCAATAGAAGTTTCAGGTTGGCCAGTGGATCACGAGCATATTTTATGCATTTGGGTTTGCATGATACATATGAATGTAAATGGTTTTTGGGTTAATAAATAACAAGTGTGTAATGAGTTTAATGATCGTATAATGGTATATGTTTATGTATTTAGATGAGTTAATATTGTATATAGAATGTAATGTAAGTTTCGTATGAATGGCATGTTATTTTCTGATGGTTTTTAGTTAAGTTTCAGTCTCAAAATCGTAGTTTCTGTGACCTCAACGTCGCGCCCGTGACTGTAGAAATCACCCCCGAGATTTCAAGAGCAGAATGTCAATTTTTCTTTCTGTTCGATTGGTCACGCCCGCGATTTGTACAATCGCGCTTGCGAAGTTATGACCAGAATGTCGTGTTTTTCAGACTTTTAGATCACGCCCGCGATCATGTATGTCCCCCCCGCGACCAAGTCTTTTGTTTCAATTACGTATAATTGTTTATTTTATTGTGTTGTTTACAATTCAGACTTTAGAAGATATGATGCGAGCTTGTGCTTCGGTGGCAATTGGGATGAACATATACCATTGATGGAATTTGCTTATAATAATTGGTATCACTTAAGTATTCACATGGCACCGTATGAAGATTTATATGGTAGAAAGTGTAGAAGCCCAGTATGTTGGGATATTGAGGGATTAAGGCAGCTTGAAGGTCCGGAATTGGTTCAGATGGCAGTAGAAAAGATACAAGTTATGAAACAGTGCATGAAAGCGGTGCAAGATAGATTGAAAAGTTATGCAAACAAACACAAAAGGGAGATGGAGTATAATATAGGGGAAAAAGTTTTTCTTAGGGTGTCACCATGGAAGGGAATCATCCGATTTGGAAAACGTGGGAAACTAAGTCCTCGTTACATCGGACCGTTTGAAATTATGGAACGAATAGGGCCATTAGCTTATAGACTAGCACTACCTTCAGAGTTAGCTCAAGTACACAATGTATTCCATGTTTCAATGCTACGAAGGTACAAATTTGACCCAAGTCATATAATTCAAGGACCTGAAGTAGAAGTGTCCGAGAAATTAACTTATGTAGAGGAACGAGAGGAAATTTTGGAAAGTCAGATTAAGAAACTTAAAAATAAGAAGATAAAGATCGTAAAGGTAAAATGGAGTCGTCATTCATCGAAGGAAGCTACCTGGGAAGTTGAGGAACATATGATGATTAAATGTCCTTATTTATTTGCTAGTAGTGGTAAGTATTCAAAATTTCGAGACAAAATTTCCTAAGGGGGATAGGATTGTAACATCCACATTTCATAAAATTGCATTTTTACATCCATTTCACAATTATTACATAAATTGCATAATTGTTATTATATAATGGAAGGGCTTAATTGAATGAATGAAAAGTTTATATGGTAATTAAGCAAAAAGAATAATATTAGGGATTAAGTTGTAATTTATGTAGTAGGGATATTTGGTTATTTGTTAAGTAGGATATTATGCAAGTGCATATGTGTGTAGGGGAGTGTATGACATGTGTAAATAATAATAATAATAATAATAATAATAATTAAAGAGTAAGGAGAGAGAATTAGTGGAGAATTCCATAAAAAACACCGCCACTCTTCTTTTTCTTCTTTCTTCCTCTTCCATTTCCCTTTCTCTTTACAAAACTCCATTAATGAACTTTTGAAGCTTTTGCTTGGAGAATTTAAATTAAGTTTTGAGAAGTTTAATTTGTTAGTAGATTATATTGAAAGATTATTAAGGTGAGATATTATTCTTTATCATTTGATTGATTATATTAAGTTTGTAGAATTTTTGGGAGGTTTTATGCTAGACTTGCATTAGCATTCAATTGATAATTAAAGAATTGTTAGAAGATTATAAAAAAAAGGGATTCTAAGTTTAATTGGTAAGTTTTATTGTTTAAATTCTTTTAATTTAAGTAATGGAAGAATTGGGGTTTATGGGTTAATTTGGGGGAAAATGATTAAATTAAAAGAATTGAAGTTAGAAAGTGATAAAAGGAAAAGATTTAAGTGCATTAAAAGATTGAGACTTGATTGGATTGAAAACTTAAGTTGTTGATCTAATTGTTCATGTGTATGTGTTCTTGATTGAAATTAAAGTTGATTGTTGGGATTATGTTTGAATTGAATTGATTAGGAAGCTCAAAAGGTAAATGTGTTGTGTTAGATAAAGGAGGCACCTCAAATCCTTGAATTTTCTCCAATTTTTGTAACTAATTAGTTTACTTACACTTAATTTACATATTGTGTATAATTACTTAATTTTGCAATTTGTTGAAAAATGGAAACTTGATGTGTTTGGATGATTGATGGATTTAATTGTGATAAGTGTTATCTAAAAAATGGAAACTATGTGTTTAGATGATTGATGAATTGGATTATGACAAGTGTTACTTGAATGGGATTTAAATTGGTTGAATTGGTGAAACTGAATTGTGTTGGATGGGTATTGAATTTGATTGAATTGTGTTTGTGCATGTGCATATGGTGAGGAAATTTTGAAAGGAGCATAGGCTCGTGTGAGAATCGATTCGTGTGTGAAAAGGGAATAGCTGAGCCGAGCGGATAGCTACCCTATGAGAATTTGTGAGAGCTAGACTGAACCGGTCAGATAGTCTCATTAGGTGGCCACTAGGATTAAATTGATATCATAAAGAAATGTGAGAATATGAATTTTGAGAAGTAGTTGAATGGAGAATTTTTGTGGAATTATGTGGATGGACGAATGTTGGTGAAATTGTGCTTGAAATTGGTTATATTAGGGTTGATGTATTTTTTTTTTTGTAAGTAGCTAATTACTTATTGAGTTGCCAGCTCACCCCTTGACATTAATTTTTTTTTACAGGTCGCTGTAAAGTCGTGCCAAGTTCATTTTTTGTACTAGTCAGGTGGGCCAGTGGATCGATCATGAGTATACTTCATACATTTTAGTTTGGATGTTATAAAAATGTTGATAGTGCTTGGGTTGACATATATATAAGTTTGTATAATTTGAGATTGAAGGATTTGGTATACATATTGTGTAACTTTATGTGAGAATTGCATGATGGAATGATATGGATAATATTTTATACTCTTTTGTTAAGCATTAGGAGTTTTGGTGTTCCTTAAGTCAGGAGACTACTCTGTTAAGGCATGATCACGCCTAAAAATCGTTTGGTTAATTTACCTTAGATCTGGAGACTATTATCGATAAAGCGTGACCACATCTTATACAAAATGATCTTTTGACCCTATTTTGATTTAAAAAGTTACGAACCCTAAAATATACCTAATATTATATAAATTATTTTTAATTGTGTAAATATCTTTATTGGTTGGAACGTCACAAATACTCCAAAGGAGTATCCTCAGCCGGAGATTAGTCTGGGCATCCGGATCGAGGCCTGGAATACTTTGGGGGAAGGGCCTGGCAACCGTAAAACGGGGCTTGGCAACCACCTAGCGAAAAAAAAAGTAATCTCATATATACTATATCGAAAACTTCTTACTATATTGTAAAAGAATAAAAAAAATAATATACTAATATTCATATATATCTTAGCCAATAATAATTTTATACATATATCAGCCAACAAAAAAGCGCTATTCCTAATCTCTACTATTAGAGGGTGAATTTGAATATTAATTAGTGATATTTGCATCTTTATCTAAAGAAAGAAGGCCAATAAATTTGAATTTTTTTTAAGTGTATGTTTTTTTTGAGTAATTTTCAAATATATGTTAATCATTTGAAAAAAAAAAGTTAATAACATTAGAATAGTTACTTGTTTTTATTGAAGTAACTTTCGATATAATCCTAGAAAAAAAATAAATTGAGTGTCAGAGTTTCATTGCAATTCAAATTCAATGATATAAAATCTTATAATTACCATAATTTTCATTGGTTTCCATTTAAAGGTCTCGGTTTCCATTCCTTCCCACCTCACACTCATGGGGATTATTTCCCTTTAGGTACTAAACAAGTTCTAGGGCCCCGTCCGTCGGATCCCATAAAAAATAAGTGTGGAAATCGGTACTTGCTGTTAGAAAAATTATTAACACTAAAAATACTAGCAGTCCTGTCTTCATCTGGACAATCTAACAACAAGACATTAGTTAAAAAAAATCAATGTTTTTAAACCAAGACTGGACCGGTTGGTCGGATCACTAGAACCTAGAACCGGTCACAGGTCCGGGTTACAGACCCCATAAAATTGGATTGTACAAAAATCGGATAGAACCGAAAGGACTCCGGTCGAACTAGTGAACCGGCTGACCTATACCAACCCCGGTTCTTTGAAAGTGAGAGCCTTTTATTGACATTAAAGGACAGAAAAAAAAAAGGAAAATTATATTTGAAGATCGATGTAAAGATGGTGGAGATTGGTGAAAAAACCCCGAAGAAGAATGTAAAGAATGAAAACAAAGAATAGAAAACGAAAAAGGAAAAAATTAAGTAAATAGAGCAGATCGGTGCCAAGATGCTAGAGATCTAGTTGTTTGCATCAGTCCTTCTTCAAATACCCATTTCCTTTGTTTTTTTTTTCAAAGGAAAAGCTTCCTCATTATCAAAGAAGAAAAGCCTCTTAGTATATTTTTTAACCTTTTCTGATAGTAATTTTTAATGGGTTTGCAATTGCATGATCAACACTTGTTTTATCCATATCCCATTAGTTTTTTGAAACTTAAAAGTGAAGTTCACGTGACTCTACTGCACACCCCATGAACAAAACGTCATATTCTCCTCTTAACAAACCTGAGGTAATATTAAATTTCAAGCTTGCTAAACCAAATTCAAGTCAAACCAATCAAATTGTAATTCCAATTAAAAAATAAAAACCCAACACTGTTTCAATCTCACAATTACTCTCATGTGTGTTAAGTGTTTACTCTCAAATCAATTACAAGGGAGAATTCAAGCATAAGCTTACTTTTTAATCAAAAGTCCTCCACTTAATTTTATTGGAAACACAAATCAAAAGGTCTTTGAATTAGTTGTAATGTGGCTTAGTTAGGGTAGGATTTAGAAAAGAAATGCATGAATTAGGCTAAAAGGAAATGCACTTAATCAAAATAAAAACAATGAAACTGTGAAGTAAAAATTATATAGCTTAAAACCTTGAGTAATTCCAACAACTCACTTTTGCCAAATCAAACCATGCACAAAATATTAAGTTCTTTGAACTTATTCACTATACATCTTGCATTTTGCATCATCATCATTCACTTCTTAACAAAAAAAAAAAATTTCTTTCTCTCTTTTTTCTCTCTTTTTTTCACCATATATATATTTTTTTCTTCTTCAAAAACCAAAACCAAAAACCAAGATGCTTGGCAAACTTAATCAATGAATACTCAAGAATTTTCAAAGTTACTTCACAAATCAAATTGTTCTACAAATTAAAAACATAAGTGCACCTTAAGGGTAGAACAAGGGAAAATACAAAAATTGGCTAAAATAGGCTCAAATTTGTGGCAATTCACATAATCAACAAGAAAAAGGAAATTAGGCTCAATTTGGCTTACTAATTGATAACAAGGTAGGTTATTTGGATAAGAGTTAATCCTAGATTGCCTTCATCACTTTTATATTCCCAATAAATAATGTGGATTCCAATTGCATACCAAAGCAAGTTCTAATGAATTCTCACCAAGTAAGAATCTTTCAACAACAAAATAAGAGCATAAAAATTGAAAATTTGGCTTAAAAGCTCATATGGATAAGAACAATGTTGAGATTTTGGTATTTAACTTGGAACTCACAACAAATTAATCTCACTTAGAAACTTGGAATTGAAAGCTCAAAATTTAATACTCACTTTGAATCAAGTAATTCTCCAAAATTGTAAACAAAGTAATAATACTTATAAATCAAGCACAAATCACAATAATTTTGAAAAAATCAACTCAATAAAATAAGTATCAAATTAATATGCTTAACAACAAACATAATACAAAATAACACAAAACATCACATTAAGCATAACAATTTTTAAAATTTAACCACAAATTCATCACAAATTTTTAAACAAAGCCAATATTTCCTCTCCCACACTTAAGTGAAACATTGTCCTCAATGTTTAGACATAACAAAAATTAAAAGCAAATGGGTTAAGGAAACTTCCCTGAATGAAAGCCGCACCAAATCACCGATCCAAGAGTCGGTGTCCCAAAAACCCAAAATAAAAACCTAGAAAGAAAACACACAAGAAACATACTAAAAGAAAAGAAAATTAAGAAAATCCTAAAAACGATAATAATAATAATAATAATAAAGTTCAAAAAGAAAAATCAAACAAAAAAAATACTAAATTAAAATTGTGGGTTATCCTCCCCACAGGGGCTTCATTTAACCTCTAGAGCTAGACGTTGTAATGCATTCATGTAGGCTCAAGTTTAAAGCATGAAGATCCACCAACATTCTTGATCACAGTCATAACATACTTATTGGAAGAAGACCGAAAGGTTTGCGATTGAGGATCTAAATGATTTATTTCCTCATTCCTCCCTTTAATGCACCATTTAAAGTTCTTACTAAGCTTAGAAAAAGCTTTGGTCACCTTCTTATTCATCTTCTTGCTAGTTAGAGATTGACTAGTATCAAGCATAAAGCATATAGCACCTTTTAGAACCTTACTATCATCACCCTTGACATCTACTACCAACTTATCATCAAGCTTATTCACATGCATAGTAGTTTTCTTGCATATGGGTATTGGCATTAAAACTTGACCGGTGTCCATCTTATAGCTCGCATCCTTACTCTCAAGTTGGGAATGCTCATCATTACTGAGCACAAAAAACTCATCCTTGCTCCCCCTACTCGAACAGTGATCTTGCCCATATTTACATCTATCATAGCTCTACTTATTGCTAAAAATGGACATCCCAATATGATAGGAATATCCATATCCTCTTCTAACTCAAGCACAAGAAAATCGGCTGGCAAGTAAAACTTTCTCACCTTAACCAAGATGTCCTCTACAACTCCCATTAGATGTATAATCGATCTATCTGCTAGTTGTAAAGAGGTTGTGGTTGGTTTAAGCTCACCAAGTCCTAACTTCTTGAAAAGAGACACAGGCATAAGATTAACACTTGCTCCTAAATCACACAAACATTTATCAATAAAATGAGAACCAATGGAGCAAGGTATAGTAAAACTCCCTGGGTCTTTTAACTTTGAGGGTAATTGGTGTTGGAGAATTGCATTACACTCCTCTGTTAAATGCACCCTTGTATGCTCCTTCAATCTCCTTTTATGCATGGTGACCTCTCGAAGAAACTCGAGGTATTAGGGCACTTGTTCAATCATACCAAGGACGTGGAGGCTCTTTGAAATCTTCTTTAGTGTCTCTAAAAACTTGTTGAAGTTGTTGGCATCACCCTTCCCTACTAGTCTTTGTGGGAAAGGAATGGGAGAGACATATTTGACAATAAGTTTAGGAGGTTCTTGTTCCACTTCTTACTTTGTTGCTTCATCCTCTTGTCATTATACTTCTATTCCTTTCTTCAAATTTGGCTCATCATGTGCTTTCCCATTCCATAATGAAATTGCCATTGCTGTCTCCCTTGGATTAACCACCGTGTTGCTAGGCAAAGCTCCTCAAGGTTTTTCTTACAATTGCTTTGCAAGTTGTCCAATTTGTCACTCCAAATTTTGGATGGTGACTCCTTGTTGCTTCATCATCTTCTCGTGTTACTTCAAAATGGCCTCTTGTTACTTCACATAGACATCTTGATTGGCCATGTATTTTAACACTAATTCTTTAAAAGATGGCTTGACTTATTGTTGAGGTGGTGGTTACACTTGTTGTTGAGGTGGTGGTTGCACTTATTGTTGAGGTGGTGGTTGCACTTGTTGTTGAGGCGGTTGATATTGTTGCCTTGGTGAGAATCCAGGTGGAGCCGCATGACTAGGTTGGCTAGGTTGATTGGGGTCCTTCCATATAAAGTTAGGGTGATTGCGCCAACCCGGGTTGAAAGTGGTAGAAAATGGATCATCTTGGTGGTGATGATTGTCATATCCACCCATATAGTTCGCCACCTCCACATTTTGATTTCCATTATAAGTGCAATTTATGGATAGATGCCCATATTGACCACAAAGATAGCAACCTTCATTGGTAGGAGGATTAGTGTGACTTAGCTCTCTAGCCAACAATATCTTCACATGTTTAGTGAGGTCAGCTACATGATTAAGCACTTTCAAAGATGGATGATCACCAGAACAATTCCTCCTATTCCTGGCAGCCTTCATTTGAGAGTTGGTCGCAAGCATTTCAAATATATCCCACATCTCTTCCAAGGTTTTCTCACCCATACCAATTCCAACATTAGTGTCTACCAAGTTTTGTCCATTATCACATAACCCATCATAAAAGAACGTCACCAATAGATTAGTAGGATATTAATGATGTGGACATTGAGTAAGATAGCTTTGAAATCTATCCCAAGCTTCATGGAAGAGTTCACCATCATTTTAAATAAAAGTGTTAATCTTGGCTCGCAACTCTGTAGTCTTTCCTTGGGTGTAGCATTTGGTGATGAACTTGTTGTAGATATCTTCCAAAGTTCGCATTGAACCTTCAGGCACGTTCATGAACCAAGTTTTGGCTCTATCTTTCAATGCAAGAGGAATGCATCACATCCGCAATTCAAGTTCAAGAACACCATTCAATGGAAAAGTTGCAATGACGCTACAAAATTCCCTCATAAAAGTTAATGCATCTACGGATGGCAAACCATAGAAGTGTGGAATCATGTTGAATTGAAGAGTTTTCAAATCATAATTCCTTACAGCATGACTCAGAACAATGCATGAAGGTGATGCACTAATAACAGGGTGTTGAATATCGCGAAGATAGGCCCTATTATCGCCTTGCCCTTGTGATGGTGGTCTTTGATACCCTTGTGGTGGAACATACCCATGGTGTAGTCTCACTTGCGGTGGAGGTGGATGAACATTCACTAGAGGAAGCCTTGGGTCAACAACCATACCTATCGGTGGATTAGCAACTCCATATCCACCATTGTTTCCATCATTATTACCATTGTTTCCATTGTTGCCACCATTATCGGGAATTGCGTCATCATTGTCATCATCGTGAACATCTTCACCGTGTTCTTCAGGAGGATCGAAGTTATTGCGTGGTAAACCAAATTATGGATCACCAGGTTTTATTCCACTAGATGCCATGTCGCTAGCTTGCTTTCGTCGATGAGAAATAGAACGATTTGCTCAACAAGTTCGTTCTATCTCCGGATTTAACGCTACTAACTTGGAAGAATCAATACTCTTGGATTGATTTCGAGTTAGCATGTACTACCTACAAGCACAAAAGTAAACCCAATTCAACAGTAACGAAATAACAACTAACACAATACAATAAATTCACAATCACAATACAAAAATTAGCAAAAGGGAAAAAATAATTAAAAAAATTCAACATGAAAAATAAAACAAAAACAAAAAATAACAAAAAAGCACAAACAAGCAACGACAAACGTTGACGATTAAATAAAAACAAAACAATTAAAATTTTAAGTAAATAAAATCACGTTAATCGAAAAAAATTAATTCCGTTGTCCAAGGCAACGACGCCAAAAACTTGACAACTTCCGCAAGTGTACGGAATAGTTGTAGTAATAAACTCGGAGCACGAGGTCGATCCACAGGGACAAAACGTATAAAAATCAATTTTTCGATTAAAAACATAATATGCAAGAAAATTAAAACGAATACCCTTAGTTCGATTTTTGAAATAATTGGAAACTAATTTAAAGAAATTAAAACTAAAATTAAACAATAAAATTAAAAACAAGAAAATAAATTAAAGACTAAAAACAATTTAAATTAATAAGAACTCAATAGAAACAAACACCAGAGTTTAGGAATTCATCTAGAGGGGTAATTCAATTACTAATTAAAAATTCATTTAAGCAAAACTTTTCGAAAATATTTTAATCATCTGTCGAGGTAGAAAAACGTATTTAATTGAACCAACTATGTCAATCCGTCGACGCACACTGATTAAACAATTAAATCCATTAAGCAAATCTTTAAATCAAGTTTAGGTTAATTGTCGTGTCCGTATTAACATCTAAACAAACTCAATTTTCAAATCCGGTTTATAACAATCCGTCGATTAAATTATAAATCCTAACGAACATAAAACTAGGTGGCCACTCAAGAATTATGTTAAATAAGCCCTTGAAAATTGAATTAAATGAATAAACAAGAAAAACTATAATTAAATAGTTAATTAAATCATTAGTAATTAAATTACCCCCTACTAGATTTCATTCCTCACTCTAGTAGGAAAATTAGTTATTAAACATAATAAAAATCAACAAACAAACAATTAAAATCAATAAACAAACAATAAACATGAATAAAATAAAATAAATAGATTAAAGTAGAATCAAGTTAGTCTCAATTGTTGAATACAAGCTTTAATTCTTCACCAATTGTGAAGAAATCACCTTGAATCTCAATAAAACCAAGAAATTCTAACAAACCAAAATTGATTTTTAGAGAGAATAAAACTAAAATTCGTCAAAAGCTCCCCTAAAAAATAAAAACCATTGTATTTATAGTGTAATACTATTAAAACCCTAAAAATACCCTAGGAATCACTCAAAATTGGACCGAAATACCCCAAAATCAATAAAAATAGGCTGAAATTGGATTGAATCAGACCACTGGGTTCGGTCCGGTTCAGATCCGGTTGTGGTCCGGTCCCGATTTGATCCCACACGTTTCTAACACTGCAGATTTATAAAATATTACAAAATAAGTGCTAAAACCACTCAAATATAAAAGAAATGAATTAAAACCCATAAAGAAATAATGAATAAAAACTGGTTATCACGGCAAACTTTATGAGCTGGGAGCATTTAATGTGGAAAGAGTTTTGAATTGAAAAACTCCAAATCAGAAGCATATTGAATTTACTTTCATTTTCAAAAAGAGTCAGCTCCATTGGTGCTAGAATGAAGGAGATGCAAGCTGAACTCCGGGAAGTGCTTTGAAAGCTATCCTAAATGTAGCACTGTAATGTCAAGGGCATTTTGGGAAAGCAAACGATAGATTTAGAAAAAGGTCAAAACATAGAAATTAAATTAGACATGGTGACCTTCATTTTAGAATAAAGAATTTCTAAATTTGAAGTTCGTAAGACCAAGATATAGCTCTTGCATGTTAGGCCATCTACTGGATTGCAATTGGACTGATTCAGGAATTTTGTGCAATTTTGGGCAAAAAGATTGTTTCCAGCCAGACCAGATGGCCGGACTGGACCGATCCAGCTGGGCGATGCAGACATGCAGTTCAAAGCAGTTTTGGATGATTTTTGAAGGGTTTTAGGTTATATTTAGGGTATTTTAAATGGAGACAATAAATAGAACTTCATATATCAGCAGCCGCAACTTTGGTTTGCTTTATTTCACTTAAAAAACTTTAAAAACCTTATAAATACACCATTATTCAAGGATTCAAGATTGGTTTTCAAGGATATTAAAGAAGATTAAGGCTTTTGCTCTTCTTTTTCAAGACTAAGTTTTTTTTTCCTTGATTCTGCTTATCTTTTAATTATGTTTATGTTTATTTTTATTATTTGTTTGTTAGTTTTTGTTATGTTTATGATCTAAATCTTCTACTAGACGGATGAATGTAATCTAGTAGGGGGTGATTTGATTATTAATGTTTCGATTAACTATTTAATAATAGTTTTTTCTTGTTTTCTTCATTTAATTCAATTTTCAAGAGTTTAATGACATATTTCTTGATTAATCACCTAGATGTATGTTCTTAGGATTTATAATAGCATTTGAAAGGTCATTATAAATTGGATTTGGAAATTGAGCTTGTTTAGATATTAATACAGAAACGATAAATAACCTGAACTTGATTTGAAAATTTGCTTAATGGGTTCAATTGTTTAAGCTTCTTACTTCCAAATTTTAAGTGCCATTATTTTGATTATGATTTTTCAAATGAATACTTCATTCTCAACATAGTTCTTTTCAATGGTGAGCTTTTGAGCCAAATTGAGCAATCATTCTTTCATGCTCTATTTTTTTTTTTTTTGTGTGTCTTGCATGGTGAGAACTCATTAGAACTTGCAATGGTATGCATTTGGACTTCACACGAATATTGGAAGTATTGAAGTGATAAGGGCATTTGGGAATCAACTTTTGGCTAAAAGGACTACCTTATTAATTTATCTTTGGTTAGCCAATTTTGAGCGTTAATCCCTATTTCTTGTTTTAATTTGTCAAAAGATCTGATAGCCTATTTTTACCTCTCTTGCAATTATTCTATCTTTCTTTGAACTCTTTTTGTGCACTAATGTTTTAGAAAGTTTGTGAATTACATAATTGTTGAAGAATGCTTCATGATGGTGAATGTCACGACCTAAACCCGGGTCGGACCGGCGCTAGGGAATGGGTAGGTTTAAAACCACCAAAACCCGTAGCAATCCTAATTCAAATACTTTCCAAACTAAAACTCACTTGTAAATCATGTCATTTATATATTAAAATCAAATTTACAAATTTACTTAAAATAAATAAATAGAGATATTCAACATCAACAATTCATATATTCAAAAAGATAAGTAATTAAAATAATAAAATTTACTCTTTTAATA